>JAZKJV010004800.1:0-51111 GCA_037367405.1 Ottelia alismoides | reverse complement strand
TGTGGAGATTCTTACTAGGCACCCCCCCACGCCTCGTGGATGGGCCTCATGCTCAGTGCCCCGGAACCTTTCGAGCGCCAGGCGACTGGGCGCCGCGCAAACGGGTAACGCCTCAAGTCCGCCCGCTGGGCGCCACCACTGTCAAGAGCCCGACGGGCGTGACAAATGCTGCCGGCCCTGTAAGCGGGCACCCGCGCCCGGTGTGAACGCACTCTCACTGAGCCCGCGCACGGCCCCAACCGCAACCACCTTGAGCCCGCCCGCTGGGCGCGGCCTCAACTGCAACCACCTCGTGCCCGCCCGCTGGGCGCGGCACAAACGTAAAGGGCCCGATGGCATAATACAGGCCGCTGGCCTCGTCAGTGGGCAACCGCGCCCGGTGCGAACGCACCCTCATGGAGCCCGCCCGCTGGACGCGGCTCCAAAGCAACCACCTTGTGCCCGCCTGCTGGACGCGGCACAACCGTGGTGGGCCCGATGGGCATGCGACAGGCCGCTGGCCTCGTCAGTGGGCAACCGCGCCCGGTGCGAACGCACCCTCATGGAGCCCGCCCGCTGGACGCGGCTCCAAAGCAACCACCTTGTGCCCGCCCGCTGGACGCGGCACAACCGTGGTGGGCCAGAAGGGCATGCGAACGCACCTGCATGGAGCCCGCCCGCTGGGCGCGGCCCCCCCCCTGTGGCCAACTCGTGCCCGCCCGCTGGGCGCGGCACAACCGAAAAGGTGCCCGATGGGCCTGCGCACAGGCCTCTGGCCTCTGAAGGTGCGCCCCGCGCCCAGCCCGCAGCCCAACGCCTACAGCTGCTCATGGCGCGCAAGACAACGAAAGGGGGCCCCGAACCGGCGGACGGCCGGGGTGCAAAGCGCCCCCCCCCCCCCCCGCCCCGGCAGCGCGTGAATGCGCCGCTAGGGGGCGAGGGTTCCCCTCAGAGACCCCCCGCGGCCGAGACACGGAGCGAGCCCGCGAAAGTCCACCCCAACCCTTCTCCCCACCGCCACCCCTGACGCCAGAGCCCCCCCCCTCCACCCCAGCTAGGGCCTAACCTACCGTCCCGCGCCGGAATCAGGCGAGCACAGACAACCCCGTGCTCACCCCCCCGCCCACCCACTCGGGGCTAGAGCGGACAGGTAGGAGACGACAGCAAAACGGGTTCTCGCCGCGCGGGCGACGGCGGCGGAGGCGCGGGCAAACGGAAAGCGGCCCCGGCCGCGTCGCAGCAGGCGACTCGCGAAAGGCCAAAAACCCCAAAACAAGAGCCTCCCCGACTTCCTAGCCCGCACTCACCACCATGACGTCCTCTTAGACTTGGATATGAAGAGGGGAGACGGAGTCGCTCGGTTCTTGAGCTTGGGCGTTCCTCGCTGGAAGAAGTCGACTGTCCCCGCCGAATGGCGAGGGGTGAATCTAAAGGACAGGCGCGCAGAAGTTGGCCCTGGCAACCTTAGGCGGCTTGTGCCGCTGCGTATGAGTGTGTTGACCAGGCCGGCCGGCTGTGCCTCTCTAGCCGCGCTTCATCCCGGGGAGCGCAACCTGCGCATCGGCAGACTTCCCACGGGTTCCTTACGGGGGTCAGGCCGCGGGAGCCCACCCGCGCACCCGCCGGGGCAACGGCCGCTGCGCAGGTTGCGCTCCCCGGGATGAAGCGCGGCTAGAGAGGCGCGGGCTAAGCACGCCTCGCCCTGCCCCTTCCCACCCCGCTCCCCCTGACCGCGAGTGAGCTCGGTGGACACGCACCCAGATGGGCCAACGCGTGGCGCGCCGGGATGGGCGGGTGGGAGGCGCGCAGAAGTTGGCCCTGGCAACCTTAGGCGGCTTGTGCCGCTGCGTATGAGTGTGTTGACCAGGCCAGGTTTGCATGTTGCAAACGCCTGGCTGTTTTGTGCGGCGCCGATGCGTGTGCCGCCTGTCTCTTCGCCGTGTGTCTCTTCGCGCCCAAGCTTCGTGGGCCTTACGATGCTGCCTAATGAACCGTACTGGACCGATGGGTACCCGGATGGCTAAACTGCGCTTTCTCGTCGCGCATGGTATTGGAATGCTCGGCCAGACGTTCTTGGCCACAAGTTCGGATACTGTGAGTCCTAACGTAATCTGCCTGGGTCGCTGGGTACGGTGTTGCGCCTTTGAGGTGAACGTTGGGGTGCCTGTCGTACTGCCGTACTCTCTGTGCGCGTTACAGAGCGTCGGCAGCGAGCCTCCCGGTCGCCCAACCTACACCGCGCAGCGGCGGCGCTGAGCAACCTGCGCAGAAGGTTGTAAAGCGGCGACAGAAGACACCCCAACATAACCCTCGGAGAGGCGAACACCTGCACCCTTAGCGACCACGCACGTCTCGCCTCCGCCCCCGGTCAGGCCTGTCCCACTGGAGGGCCCCACGAGCCCATCAGCCGGGGGTTGCGGCGTGGTGGCGGTGGCGGTACCGTCAGTGACGGGGCGACACACGCGGTGTACTGCCCCAGGGCGGCGGCTGGCAGCACGGTCAAGCAAACCGTCACCTGATGCCCGTAACGGTCGGCGCGCTGTGCCCACAGCCGGCCCTTGTCAGTAATCCAGGCACTCTCCGCGCCCCATTCGATAAGCCAACACGCCACCTCCGCCACCCGGTACGCATGCCACAGCGGGGCGCTGGGGTAGGCGCACTCATACCCCGTCAAACACCTTCGCAGGTTCAGGATAGGCATCTCCCACGCGTCGTCCTCGCTGCCCGGCAATTCATCAACAGCGTCATCCGTGCTATCGCCCGAGTCAGCGTCTGAAATGACAATTGGGTTGCCCCGCGCGCCAAGGGGGGCATTAGCGTCCATGGCCGCCACACGCAGCAGCCCGCCCCCCACCGCCAGCGCCAGGGCCACCAGCCACACGCCTCGGCCGACCTGAACAGCAGTGGCGGCCCATGAAGTCAGCGCCACGCCCCGATGGGAGTCCCCCCCCCCTCCCCAACCCCTGCCCTTACACCCCAAACCCCACCGCGCCCGGCCACTGCAGTCAATCCACCCCCGGCGGAGAAACCAACTTCTGCTCCCAGAGCACGAACTGCCGTGTGCGCGTGCGCTGTGTCCCATGGCGACGTGACCCAGTGGGAAGGCCCCGATGTCCTGTCGTGCGTGCATCTGTCACTGGCGGCCCTGTCTGGTGCCGGCAGGAGAGAAGGCCTGGCTCACGTGTCACCCACCTCGGACCACCTTGCATCGCGGCCGCCGCGGGACGGAATCCATTTTCTCACGCTACCAAATGTGCCAGGCCGGAAACGCGCGGCCGGTTCGTGCTCTTGCGCGCACGCCGCGGCTGCTCATTATTGCTCTCGTCGCAACGGAAATAAAACCTCGTAAGCCTCGGGGGGTGGAACCAAATCCGTACCGTTACGGGCATCAGGTGACGGTTTGCTTGACCGTGCTGCCAGCCGCCGCCCTGGGGCAGTACACCGCGTGTGTCGCCCCGTCACCGACGGTACCGCCACCGCCACCACGCCGCAACCCCCGGCTGATGGGCTCGTGGGGCCCTCCAGTGGGACAGGCCTGACCGGGGGCGGAGGCGAGACGTGCGTGGTCGCTAAGGGTGCAGGTGTTCGCCTCTCCGAGGGTTATGTTGGGGTGTCTTCTGTCGCCGCTTTACCACCTTCTGCGCAGGTTGCTCAGCGCCGCCGCTGCGCGGTGTAGGTTGGGCGACCGGGAGGCTCGCTGCCGACGCTCTGTAACGCGCACAGAGAGTACGGCAGTACGACAGGCACCCCAACGTTCACCTCAAAGGCGCAACACCGTACCCAGCGACCCAGGCAGATTACGTTAGGACTCACAGTATCCGAACTTGTGGCCAAGAACGTCTGGCCGAGCATTCCAATACCTCACTGCTGGTAGTAGCGTCTAGTACGGTTGCGGTTCTGCGGTTCTGCCACAGTTCTGCCGTACGATGTCGTACCGGGCTATCAGTACCTGCTGGTCAAAAGCAAAGCAAAAGCGCTCGGCGGCGCGGCGCCTGTGCATCACCCTGTACATGAAACCCCCCCTTCTTTTTCGTGAGGAGCGCACTGATCACCCTTCGCAGTGCAGGCATGAGCCCTGATTTGGCATACAGCGACCCATGGGGCGATGCGGGGTCACCTGAGCCAGCCTGGGCCCTTTTGGCGGCGGGACTTGGCCCTCACGTTTGTGGACAACGGTGCTGCAGGATTAGACCGGGTGTTCTTGGTCTTTGTTTCAAGCTGCAAAGGCTTTCACACCGAGCATCCATTAACCTGCTTCAAGGTTTTTAACCTCCCAACAACACCTTTGTGTGCGTCCTGACCAAGGTCGGCTGGAGGAGGAAAAGCCCGGTAGGTCTCAAAGGATTCTTGAGGTAAAGTGGAAATACACTAGGCTCGTGGCACGTGGGGAAGGGAGGTGAACGGTTGGCGCCCACTGTGCTGGTTGGCGCAGGCGGCCTGCTGTGACCTTTGCCTTCGCCGTTCCCTGCACTCTACGCCTGCAGGTAGTATGCGCGGCCTGCTCAGCAGACGACAGCGGTCCTGAGCCTTGACCCAACAGCTCAGCCAAATCTTCAGGTGTTCCTCCTCGGACTACGCTAAGGAGGTCTTGTGAGGTCTAGTAGTGTACCAAAGCGGTAGCCAGCCAAGCGGTAGCTTCTGCGCTCGACCTCGAAGGCGCTAGCCCTGCAGCTGCCACGGTAGCGCAAGCCACGCTACTCCTGCGCGGCGACCACCGTAAGACAAGCAGACCGGGGCGCGCAGCCAGCAGCAGCAGCGCACGTAGCCATGACGGAAGAGCGCTTGGTCCAAGAGGGCGGCGCGGGCGCGCGGCATGCGCTGCATGCACCCCATGCTGCATGCACCACTGCCGCCGCGGACGCAGGCCTGCGCATGGCAAACGCCGGCGCCGTAGGCAGCCCTCGTGACGGCTTTCATGAACATGATGACCACCAGGACCATGATGGCTACGACGATGATGACAGTGATAACGATAACGCTGATGAGGATTATGGCTCCGACGACCAAGACGATGCCCGCTTTGACGCCAGCTACCATGCCGACCGCTGTGATGATGACGACGGTGGCAGCGACGCCGGAGACGGCGGCGGAGACGCCGAAGACGGCGGCGACAGCGACGCGTCCGACGGAGACGGCAGCCACGGCAGCGGAAACGGCGGCAGTGGCGGCAGGTGTACTGCTAGCGGCGCCGGCGCTGTAGCGCGCGCCGCCGAGGAGGGCCCGCCCCTGGAGCCTTGGGCCACGACTGTCAACGTCGGCAAGTCCGTGCTAAAGCACAACACGTTGTACCTCAGGCCGGCGCTGGGGTCCGACGTGCTGCGCCACGCCGGCTACGACCCAGCCACCGCAAAGCACGTGACGCTGGCGTTCCGCCTGTTGCCCAGCGGCACGGAGGACGTGCAGGTCGCCGCCCATGCGGAACGCTACGCGTATTCACGGCTGCGCATCAACTTGAAGCCGGTCCTCAGCGCCCTGGACGTGCGCCTGGGGGATGCGCTGCGCCTCACGCTGCTGGACGGCGGTGTCGTGGGAGTCTGCCACGTGGTCAGTGCCGCCGCGCCGCGCCGCCGGCCGCGGCCGCCACCGCTGCCGCCACCGGCGAGGCGGGTGCAGCACACGCAGCAGCTACAGCCGGCGTCACAGCACCAGAGCCACCACCAGCCGCAGCACCAGCAGTGGGCCCGACGGCAAACGGAGGAACGGCAGCCGTTTGCCGGCGCCGACTTTGAGCTCATGGGTGCGCATATCCCGCCTGGCACGCGCCCACTGGCCTGTCGTATGGCGACCGCAGTACGGTTAGCGCACTATGCGGGGCGCTACGGCTTCGAGGACGACCGGCCAGGCGTTGGCGACGGGGCCGGCACTCTCAAAGTACCGCTCCAGGTGCGGTGCACCGCCGGCGAGTACAACATCCGTCTGCAGCGCGCGCTACACCGCCGGCCTGTGGGAGACCGCTTTGAGTGGTGCCTGAGCGGCGCGCGTGCCGTGCTGCGCGCCCTGGGCGGCGCAAGCGGGCGACATTCTTCGCCTGCTGCCCCGCCCGGGCGGCCGCCTCAGCGCCGGCTTGGTCCGACCAGGCGAACAAGCAGGCGATGCAGCGGTGGCGGATGCACAGGACGCTCCAGGGGGCTCGTGCATGGAGGTGGATGCGGCGCCGCAGCCGTTGCCGCTGTCTCAACGGCAGGCCCCACGCCGCAGCCAGCAGCAGCCCAGCAAGGCGGCAGAGGCCAGCAGCAGCCGGCCGCGGCGCGGCTCCGTACACACAGCGCGTGGCAGGGATGACATGTACGACCAAGCCGGCGACAGCCTCTTTACGTCTTCGGCCCACAAGGCCCAAACCCCGCTACCGCCGTGTACGGCGGAACGAGCGGACCGCCGGCCGTCTGTGCTGTCGCCGCCGCCGCCGGCGCTGCTGCCCTTTGCCGGCTGCGATGTTGCAGTCGCGCGGTACGTGCTCAACAGCGGTGCAAACATGATCGTGCCGTACGACGCTGTGGACGCCATGGTGCGGCACGCCGCGGGGGCCACGCGGCGTAGCGGCGCCGCTGGCGGCAGCAGCGCCGCCGGTAGCCCCAGCAGTCGGTCTGTCACGTTGGTGGTGCGCGTTGGCGAGTTCGAATGGGAGCAGCAAGGGCGGCTGGTGCGGTGCCTGGCGCGGCTGGTGCCTGAGGCATGGCGGTGGGAGCTGGCGGGACTGTCGGGCGTGCTGAAGGTGGGCGGTGCCATGAACAGCATGGCCCGAAACCCGTTGCGCTAACATCAGTGGCCAAAGCCTGCCGTACGCATGTAGAGCTGCCGTATGTTGCTGACCTGCGACCGGCGCATGCTACCCGTTCTTGTCACGGTCGAACCGACCGGGCATGCATGCCCGGTGTGCACCGGGGCGGGGATTCGCCGTACGCGTCGGCGCGCAACAGGTGTCTGGGACGTTGAGCCAGTCGTCTCACTGCCGTACGGCCCTGCCGCCTTGCCCCACCCTGCAGGCGCTGAACGTGCAGCCCGGTAGCACCCTCCGCATCCAGCCCTTGGCCGGTGGCAAGCTCCGCGCGACGGTGGAGGCGGCGCCAGCTGCGGCGACCGTGCAAGAGCTTGGCCTGGCGCGGCCCTCAGCGCCGCACGCGGTGTACACGCAGCAGCAGCAGCAGCAGGAGGTGCCGGCTTCACATAGCCACGATCCGGCTTCGCACAGCCACGACCGGAAACCGTTGGCGTGCAGGCCGCCAGCGGCAGCCCAGCGCCGGGAGACGGTGTGTACGGGGAGTTGGGCGCCAACGGTGCGCACCAGCTGCCGCCGCCGCTCCCGCCGTCGTCGCCACCCCCGCCGCCACGGCTGTCGCGGCGCCCGCCATACAACGCACATGTGGCGCAGCCCAGTAGTGCAGCTGCTTTGGCCGGCCAGCCAACACATGCGGCGTACCCTGTGCGGGCTGGCGAAGCACGGACGCCGTCGACGCCGCAGCAGGATGCAGTGGTAGCAGGTGTCGCCGAGCCGTCAGCGCCGCAGCGGCTGCAGCAGCGCCAAGCGTCGGGGTCGGATCTACGAGCTGTTGGGCCAAGCAGCACCGCACTCGCGCGCGCGCGCGACCAGGAGGAGCCTGTAGCAGCAACAGTCACCACACAAGGCAGCTGCCAGGTAGGTATGCGCGCCAGCGGCACTGATGAGCCTCTCAACTCTCCCCATTTGCTGCGAGGCCTGCGTGGCATCAATGGGTTGAAATCGGCCTTCGCATCGCCGAACAAGCCTTTCAGAGTTTTTGGCACATCAGCTGGCTGCAGCACTGCGTCTTGGAGTAAGCACAGCTGCCTGCTCCTGCTGACACACCTAACACTCCTCTTGTCGCTCGTCCATCCATCCACCTCACAGGCCTGCCTGCTGATGCGCGCGCCCCCGCCAAGAGGCGTGCCGTTTCTGATCCTTTGGATGAGGACGGGGACGGTAGCGCTGCTGCGTCGTACGGCGGCCGCCACAAGCAGGCGCGGCTGGACGACAGCGCCGCGCGGGAGCAAGGCGATGGTAAGGGTCCGGGTAGTGCCGTGAACTGCGACGTTGAATGGCAGCACGGTACAGTACTGGGGGTCGTCCGCAGCGAACGCATGCGGTCGTGACACCACCAACGCATGCGGCGTACGGACTCGAACCAAGCGTGATGGCTTGCTGGCGCCGAATGGCCACCTCCAGCACCGCGGCATTTATACCGCCTTTGCCTGGTGGCTGGGTAGTTCGTAAGGCTGCTCCTTGCTAGCCCATCGTGCCCAGCCCCTTAACACACGCGGGTTTGACCCAGCGTACTGTTATCATTGATATCATCATTTTCATTTCTGTTGTTATTTTTATTGTTGTTATTGTTGTTATTGTTGTTTTTTATCACTACCGTCTTTGCCGTTGGCTCAGCGTGCCTGCTGCGCACGCAGGCTGGGGTAGAGAGTGCTGGTCACCTATGGCTTTAAGGCCATGCATTCAGAATGGCCTTATAATTCGATACTGATGCAGTGGCCGGAACCATCGGGGCACCCTCTGCTGGCTGGCAGGCACTTCTTCCGACGCCCCAACCGTTGTAGCTGCGACCGCGCCGGCAGCTCCAGGCCTGAGCGCAGGCAGCGATCGCGCCGCTCCTGGTGCGGTGGACCCATGGGCCACCGGCTGCTGCACGGCACAACCAGCACAAGGGCGGCAGCCGGAGCAGCAGCAGCGATTTACACCCGCGGTGGAAGCCTGCCGCCGGCCCTTGGGCCACACCGGCAGCGGCGACGGCGGCGGCGCAGCTGCGCTGCAGGCTGGCCCGCACACGGATCAAGGTGGGAACGCTGCGACTACGGTGCGGGAGCAGCTGCTGCAGGCGCAGGGCGAGCCACTGGGCGAGTTTGGGGAGCTCCGTTGTCTGGACGAGTCCTTCCCTTGCCCCAAAGCGCAGAGGCATCAGCCCGGGCCCGATATCAGCACGTCAGGCCGGCCCCCCCACGAGCCGCACCACCTGCAGCAGCAGGCACAGCACGGCCAGTACGGTTTCGTGCCGTCATCAGTCATCGCCGCAGCACCACCTCCGTCTTTGCTAGGCGGGCATTCGGCCGCTCCAATGGTGGCTGCGGCGGCTGCGCCTCCCCATGAGCCGCAGAGTAGCGGCAACGCAAGCAGCTACAGCTCCGTGGCGGCGTACCCGTTAGCGCGCCATGCAGGGCAGCTACTGCCGATGTTGCAGCCACTCCGCCCAGCGGCAACAAGGTCAGCACCAGCGCCGCTCGTGCTAGAGGCCAACGTCCTGCCGGTGCAAATGGCACTGCCGATAAGGCCGTCAGCGGTGGTGGTGACGTTGGGGCCGCCGGGGCACCACGCGCAGCTCCTGGGAGGCACCGGCGCGCCCCCGGCAGGTTCCGGAGCTGTGGCGTACGGCCCAGCCCTGATGGGTGCCCCTCATGGCGCTGCGGCTACGTCGTGGCCGCTAGCGCTCCCTGCAGGGCGGCGGCCGGCGGGGCCGCAGCCCCTGCCTGCAGCAACCGCGTCCGGCCCCTGCGCCGCGCACCCGCCCTGGCCTTGCGGAGTACGGCATGCGCGTGCCAGAGGAACTGACTATGAGGTCGTCGGCGTCGGCGGCTGTGGCGCTGCACGCAGGACATGGAGAACGGCTCCTGGGCGGCGCACGCGCGCTCCCAGCAGCGCAGCCTGAAGCCGTGCAGTACAGCCCGGCAGTGGCGAGTGCGCCTCAGGGCTTTGTGCTGTGTGAAGCATCCTGCCGCGGCGCCGCCAGCGCCGACGACGACCGCATCGGATTGGGAGGCTGTGAGGCGGTAAGCCATGGGCAGGGGTGTGTCCCGTGGTAAGCAGTTTGCTGTCAACCGGAGCGCAAGCATGCGAGCCGCGGCAGAGGCCGCTTCGCCGCGGCAGAGGCCGCGGCGCGAAGGCGCGTCATTTCGTAAGCTGCCCAGAGGCAGCTACGTTGCCTGCGTTGGCCAGCAAGGCGGTACGGCGGACATGGGTTCTCTTGGACTTGGTACAATTCGTGTACTGTACAACGTACATCCCCTTGCCTGGACCAGCGCTTGAAAGCAAGTGTGCGACGTGTGAAGGTAGCCCCCTTACTCCGCGCGCGTGCTCGAATTGGACGGGCCAGCACCGCACTCATTCAGGTGGCGCGGGTGCCCCCGCCGCCGCCGCCGCCGCGGCCAACCTGTGTCACCCATGTGCTGGCCTCATGCAGCCTGCACGGCGAGGTGCTGGGGCTGCTTCAGCAGCTGCACGGCGCGGCAAGGAGCACCTTCCTGGACCTGATCATGTCCTCAGCGCCGCTACGGGGCACTGACGGTGCCGCCGCGGGGCAGGCCAAGCTCAGCAGGTGCGCGAGTGCTGGCCCTGTAGCATCCATCGCCTGCTTGCGGCGCCACACGTCGCTTCTGTTTGTGGCGTGTGGACCGCACTGCCGTGCATGGCGGCAGCCTAGGCTTGGCCTGACCTTGACCCCGGTCCCGCTACTTGCTGCCGTTCAAACTCCGTCCCGTTCAAACTCTTGTACAACATGTAACAGCCGGCGCACCCTGATAATCCACACTGCTGTGCCGACACACGCACGCACGTAGCCACATCCGTCCATCCGTCTGTGCGTACATTTGCCGCTCTAGCACGTGGCCGACCTGGCTTTGCCTTCACGCGCGTGCGCCGACCACAGGCTGAAGCTTCTGCTGGACATCGGGCGGGTGTTGCTGCGCACTCCGAACGTCAAGCCCCACCTGGCGCCAGCGCTGCAGCTCAACGGGCCGCGCTCATGATGGCGGACGCATGCATGGGGGGCGACGTGGCCTACGTACGGCACAGACCGGCGATCATGTACGCGCCACGGGCATGTGTCTGGGGCGTCATGTGGACGCGTGCTTGGATGCATGCTTGCATTGGAAGTAGGTGAACGCAGTTAGGGGCCATGCACTCGTTATTTGTGCACACGTCCGCTTGGCTGTTAGTGGTGTACGACCTGTCTCAAGCGCAGTTTGCCGTGCTTTTGCCGTACACGTAACCAGGTGTAACCAGGTGATCCCACTACAACAATCCCGGGCAGACTGCAGACATGACGTAATGCAGTATGGTGGATTTGACCATATGGCGCAAGCTCGTTGGCCACCCCCGTGGAAGCGCATCACACAAGTCATGAAGTCAAGGGCGTCTGCAGGAACATGCATGACCCGTGGGTCAACAAGGTGTACCTTTTTTGGCGGGATGAGTTTCTCAGAGCGAACCTGCTGAGCCTGCAAAACGGTAACTGCTGGTGGTGGTGCTCATGGTCTCTGAATCATAGCTGCCAAACGCCTGACCTATAGCTGACTAACACATTGCACAGCTCCCAGGCCTGGATGCCAACACGCCTACTACTTGAGAGGCCTGCGGAGAACTCAGGAGGGACACCAAGCTGTGCTGGCCCTCGCTTGTGCTCCTCTAGGTACGCCGGCTGAGCTGAACAGACAGCAGTAGCTCTGGCACCTGGCCAAAGAGCAACTTGGCCACACAGCCCTTTTCCAAGCAGCCCCCCCCTAACCGACGGGATCAAAAGCATAGCTACCCCCCCTTTTGAGGCCGGGCGTCACGCATCCAAAGCGGAGCTGAGCCCAGCTGGGCCGCGGCCTACGCCGTGCCTACAGCCGGCATCAGCTGCCCCAGGAGGTGGCCCCTCGGCTGTCTGCACATCTTGTGGCCTCAAACGCAGACCTGAAGCCTTGAGCGTGCCTGACAACTCAATGCGCCAAGTGCCGGCGCTTCCGTGCTCACGCGGCGAAAGCATGACCAATGGACTCGCGCAGCAGCAGGCCAACCCGCACATCCCAACGCGGAGGCCAAAACCGTCGCAGCAACAAACCCAACAGCATCGGGCGCTGAGGCAGGCGCCTGCGTTATGGGCTCACTGCATGCAGCCATGCGCGCGTCGGAGGTGGGCACAGCATGCCGCAGCGCCGTAAGCCACGCCACCCCGATAGCCAACGGCGACGTGTACCACGCCGCTCAGCACGGCACCCAGAGCCACGGCGGCGACGGCTGCGCGGCCCATGACAGGCGCTGCACTGACGTGGCAGCCAGCGGCGGCGCCTCCGACACTACCCACCATGACGGTCCGCAGGATCGCGGCGGAGGCGCTGTGCCTGGCCCGCATGACGACGCCACCGCCACCAGCAACGTCCCCACGGACCGCGTCAGAGCGCACGGCACCGGCGGAATAGCGCCAGCGTCAAGGGCTGCAGAGGCGCCCCCCTCAAACGGCCCGGAGCAGCAAGCGCAGCAGCTACAGGTGCCCTCACGGTTGCGTACCTCAAGGTTTCGGAGACCACCCTCCCTGAAGGCAGGATACGCTGCACCTCCGGCGTTGCAGCGCAGCTGGCGCAACACGCAGGGCACCATGGCTTTGAGGGCGACGCGCCGCACGCCCGCGGGGGCGGCAAGCCCCTCGTGCTTGCGCTGAAGCTCAAACCCAGCAATGGTGGTGCCGGCGGCGGCGGCGGCGGTGGCCGCGGCGCCGGCGGCAGCGGCCGCGACCGCGCGCCGACAACGAGTACAACGTGTACCTCAAGCGCAAAGAGGTCATGAACGAGTTCAGATGGGAGCTTGTGCCGCTGTGCGGGCTCCTGGAGTGGTTCTCCGCTGGCCCGGGTGACACCCTGCGCCTGACGCCCCTGCCGGGCGGCTGCCTCGCAGTCACACTGGCAGGAGCGCCAACCCCAGATAGGGCAGCGAGCCGCAAGATCCAGCTCCTGCCGGGTGGCCGCTCAGCGACCACCACGGCGGGCAGAGCAGGCGTGGGCCGGGGCCGAGGAGCATGCCCGGAGCAGCTACGGCCGGCCCACAACTCCCGGGCGGGTGCCGTTGGCCCGATGTCGCTTGATGGGCCCCCCGCCCGACCGCAGCTGCGGCCGGACCCATCGCGCGTCGTCTGCGACATCCCGCTTGCACGCTACATGCTGGTTGACGGGGCCAGGATGATCATGCCGCACGACGCTGCGGAAGCGCTGGTACGGCATGCTGTAACGGCGGAGCGGGCTTTGGTGGCGCGGCTGGCGCTGACGGCGGCGGCGCTGGCAGCCCCAGCAGCCTCGACATCACCCTGGTGGTGCGGGTGGGCGACCGGTTGGTGGAGCAGCAAGGGCGGCTGGTGCGGTGCCTGGCGCGGCTGGTGCCTGAGGCATGGCGGTGGAGCTGGCGGGGCTGTCCGGCGTGCTCCAGGTGGGCGGATCGAGGGCGTACGTGACACAGGGGTTAGGCCCGCTTACATCACTAGAAATGAAACAGTGCCTCTTTTGTGCATCACTACAGAAACACCGGTACCAGCGCTGTATGTGCAGCTGGCGCAGCAGGCGCGCGATGGGCCAAAACGGCATGCCGTACGGGCGTGCCGTACGGAACAGTGACACAGAGCACTAGGACGTAGGCGCGCGTGGCGGCACATGCGTGCCGCGCGCGTTGGCTTGCGCCGTATGCAGCAGCGCATGGAGGATGCGGCCCACCCCCTGTGCCCTGCCTGCCGCAGAAGCTGGACCCGCGACCTGGCAGTGTCCTCCGCATCCAGCCGTTGTCCGGCCGCCAGCGAGGCAAGTACGGCGCGCAGCTACTGGACCCGACCCCGCCACCCGGCGCTGCGCCGGGGAGCGCCGACTGCCACCGGGTCACAGCGCCTGCGCACCAGCCCGCGGCTGGTGGCGTTGCCACCACCAGCGCGCCTGACGCGGCATGTAGCCAGCAGCCAGCAGTCCGGCGCGAGCCTTCGCCGGCGCAGCAGCCACAGCCACAGCCACAGCCACAGCCACATGAGAACCGGTCCTCGCAGCCTCCTCACATAGCGCAGCCGGCTCGTCCGTCTCCGGCGTCGTCCTCCACGCCGCCGCCTGCACCTGTGGCCGTGTCCCCGCAGCCTGGCCGGGGCCAACCAGGCGAGCAGCCGTCGCCAGCGGCCGACCTGCGCGGGCTGTCCCTCCTGTCGCCACCGGCGGTGCGGCGGCCGGTGCAGGCGCCTGCAATGACCGGCGGGGCCCCGGCGAGCGCTGGCGCTCCGATGGCTGTAGCGGCGGGGCGGCGCGACACAGGTACGGCAGTAGGGGCGCTTGGATACATGCCGGCCACCATGCCGCCCTGGCCATGTTGATCCTGCAAGGCAAGGGCACCTTCGTTTTCCACGTGCACCTGCACTCGCCGCTGACGTCCACGTGCACGTGCACGTGCATTGCAACGACGGGCCCGTGCACTTGTTGCCGACTGCGGTAAACAAACCATTCCATTCGCAGTCCTCTCACTCCTGTGGCCGAAGCCTTACATGCACACCATGTGCAAGTGCAAAAGCAGCTTGCCAAAGCTCAAAAAGCCCTCGCGAGACGCGAGGGCTGGGCTTTTGGTGTTGACCCACATCGCCGATACCGCGCTCTGGTTGTCGTTGACCAGCAGGGCTACCGCCTCCTTCAACCTCGCCCTGCAAGCGCCCTGCCGCTGGCGCCCCGGAGCACGCCGGCGTTGTGGGTAGTACGACAGCGTACGACAATAACAAGCGGCTGCAGCTGAGGCCGGCATCGGGCACGTGGGCCCATCTGCAGGAGCGCTCGTGGTGGCCGGCGCCAGCCCGCCGCACGCTCTCGCCGGTATGGTTGCTGGGCATTGTCACGCTGCGGTCGCTGTAGGCTGTGCTCTGATGCGTGCAGTCAAAAGTGGCACCCACATAGTCTCATCCCAGGCTTCACGCCCCTCACCTATGCTCACGTGCCATGCAAATTGATCGATGCAAAGAGCGTTGGCATCAATGCCACATGCATGCTGCACCAGCCGTATAGGACACGCAGGCCATGGCAGCTGGTGCCCCGACTCAGTAAGACATGACTTGGGGCTTTCACCCCGAGGTGGTGTTAGGCGCCGTACGGCACCTGCCGCGGGCTACTGCCTCTGTCGTACGTCCTGAGTGCCTTTGCTGTTGCTTTACATACGTTGTACATACCGTACGTAGTGCTTAGCAACAACACTTAACGGCCGGGCTGCCTAACCCATCCCACCCAAAACCCTGCAGCAGCACCGCCCACCACATCCCTGCCGGCGGCCATGCGGCTGTACGGCAGCCTGGCCTCAGAGCCCCCTTTTTACGGCAGCCAGCAGCGGCTGCTAGCGCATCCAAAGCAGCTGCCGCACCCGCCATCGCCGCGCTTCCTAGACGGCACAGATCCTCCGCCGCCAGCCACCCTGCCAACGGCTGACGCGCCCCTGGCGGGTGTGGGGTACGGCGTCACGTTCCCGGCGTACGGCGTCACGTTTCCGGCGTCTCTGTTTGGTTTCGGAGGACAAGTGCACCGCGGCGAGCCCCAGGTCGGCGCATCACTGTACAGCTCTGCAGCGGTGGCGAAGCTGCAGGGGCTGTACGGCAACGGTGGGGCGGTGCCTGATATGCTGAACGGCGCTGCAGAGGCGGCGCCCCACAGGCTGTACGGGGCAGCAGCGGCAGGGCCCCCCCAGGGACTGTACGGGACGTCAGGGCCGCCCGTATCCAGCAGGCTGTACGGTTCCACAATGACGGCGGACGTACTTAGGGCAGCAGCGGCGCAGGCGCACCAGGAGCTGTACGGCGACGCAGGGTTGCTGGCTGCACATTATGGGCCGCATGGCGCGGCGGACGCCGCAGCGGCCCCCGGGGGCCCAAGTTACTGGCAGGTGGGCGCGCCACACCACACGAAGCGGTTTCGTTTGTTGCTGCCGGCAACACGGGTTCCGGTGCATGGCTTAGCTGGGGAGTGCTCATTGGCCGCACGTTGTGCAAACACCGACAGCCTCGGAGACGTTGCACCGGGGAGGGAGTCGGGCGTGCTCGCGTATTGAATGCTCTCCCGAACGGCAACGCCAGAGGTCCAGCCGGGCGATGCATGCGGCTATGGTGGCACTGTAGACGGCTGTCACCAGTGTGCAGGACACAGCACCGGCCCAGATATGCGCCGATGACGTGCGCATTCGAGCGCACATACAGCACCGCCCTGGATACGCGGTACGTCTTCAACGCGCCCTGTGGTTTTGCTGTTGGCCCCGTCTGCAGGACGATGAGGTGACGACGACGTGCGAGCCTGGCAACCATGCAGGCCCAGGCGGAGGCGTTGCGCCTGCCCTAGATTTGTCACGGACAAGGCAGCTGAGATGATGACGGCCAAGCGCTGCCATGGCATTGCGCAGATATCCAGCCCAGGCAGGCTGGTGCTGCTTCCACTCTTCGCGGCGGCGTGCCACGCGCGCCCATACACGGTGCGCCACAGGACCGCCGCCGCGTCATGGGTAGATTGGTGTCCGCTCCGTGCTAACACCGGGTTTGTACGGGCGTATGGGCTTGGAGATGCGTTTATGATTGCCGCGGCTTTGGCGGCGATATTCGTGCTCCCCGCCGACCATTTGAGGCTGCGGCCTGAAGAACAGCAAAATTGCACATCGCCACTACGGGTGGAGGATTGGAAGCGGACGATGTTCGGTTTTGCGCTGTTGTCCAACAGCGCAAAACATGTGGCACGCTCTCAGCGGTTGAGCTGCTCCGCGATGCTTGAAGGCTTGAAACCGCCAGCTGACTACCGCCAGTATGGTCCGTGCGTACGACAGACCCGTGGTTCTGTCATGCTCGGTCGACTCACTCGACTGCCGGGTCCTTTTCGGCGGGGAACCGGTTAGACCGGTAAAAAAGGTTACGCGGAAGATTCGGGCACAAGACAACGCCTTGCGCCGTGCGCGACGTCGCCTTGCGCGCCGACCGAGGAGCAGGTCGTCGCCATCTCGATGACACACCCTGACAGGTCGCTGCAAGTTTTGGCGGCGCAAGCCGGGGCCGGCGGTTTCCAGTACAACCGCGCAGCAACGGTGTATGGCTTGTCAGTAGAGAACACGCGATCCTTAACCTCCCTGGACTTCGACAAGGTTGCCACCATCCCCAGGTATACGACGCTCCACCGCTCCACCCCAGGCGATTGGCTCTGCCCTGACCACCCACATGGCCCTTAGGGATGCCAGCGCAAGCAAAAGTGCGGAATCTGAGGGAAGGGTAAAGGCAACCACGCGTGACGCGTGACGCGTGACAGGAACGCAAAGCAAAGGAAGAAGCCGCAACAAAAGTGCAGACACTGCCCACCGCGCTTCACACCTACGACGCTTTCCACCGTCCGCTTCCCAATCGCTATGTCCCTGCCCCCCCCCCCCCCCTCCGGGCAGGCCCGGGGGGGGGGCCTGCCCCCCCCCGGGAGGGGGGGGGGGGCAGAGCCAACCCTGAGGGGGCAAGCCATCCCTGCGCCTTGCAGGACTACTTGGCCGATGGAGTAGACCGTCTTTTCTGGAGGACAGTAGAACCTTGGGTACTGTGTCTCAGAGGCCTGCTCATGTGGCCCATCTTGCGTTGGAGCACCTGAAAGACACAAGCAAACTTCAAACACCATCTTGGCTTTCTCCCGTGTGGACAGGAGAACAGGGGCTCAGCACCTGTGCAGCTTTGGAATTCTCCACCGTGCCCGGAGCTGTGGCTTGTACTTGCCACCGCGCGGGCTGGCATAGGTCATCCGCACGATCGGCAATTCTCACCCTTTCAGCGGGTCAGGATTGCTCTCTGCGGCAGAAACTGATCCGCGGCATGACGGATCCTCCTGCAGGACCTTTAGTGCGAGCGTCTACTGCCAGGCAGCTAGCGCGGCCTGCCCCAGCGGACAAGCAGCACAGCGATGACCCCGCCTACGGACGTCAATCGAACATGATACTGCAAGCCTCCACAGTGGAGCCGCAGCCGGCGCCGCTCGCGGAACTGCAGAACATGCTCTACACGCACTCCCCGTCAGCGCCGCCGAGCCATAAGACGGATCCATCATCACATGTGTGCGCCGGTCGGGCGTGCGACATTTGGCATGATGACGATGCGCCGCAGCCGTCCATGCAGCATGCGTCGAGCGCCCGAGCAGGAGCGGCAGCGGGCGCGGCGCCCAGCGTCGCTGCCGCAGCGGCCGGCGCCAGCAGCAAGCCGCATTATGTGGGGGCGTGCGGCCCTGCCGTACATCCGTACGCCGCCGACGCTGCGCGTGCCGGTGTCGTACACCATGACGATGCGCCGCAGTCCGCAGTGATGCCAGGTGCCCTGGACTTCCGCGTCCCGCCTTCGGCCCTGCAGGGACGTTATGGGCCGTTGAGCTGCCCAAAGCAGGCCGCCATACAGCTACTGCGCCACGTCACAAACCTCCCTCTTCCGCAAACGACGGAGACGACGGAGGCGCCGTCACGGACCAGGAGCTCCTAAGCGCTGCTGTGAAGCGGCGCGCAACCGCGCTGTCCATAGCGATAGCGGCCAACGCTGACGCCAGCAGGAGCTGGGAGGCACAGCTGGTGCCTGAGGCAAAAGGCCCCGGCACGTCGTGCGTCAAGTGGCGCATCCGCACCGTGCGTAACCTGCTGCGCACGCTGGGCGCGCGGCCCGGCGTCGACCTGCTGCGCCTGGAGCCGGTTGAGGGTGGCGCGTTCACCGCCTGCCTTGCGCCGGCAATCGCAGCGGTGTCAGCCCCAAACACTGCAGCCAACCATGCCGCGGGGGCCGCATCCAAGCGGCCCAGCTCGGCGGTGCTGGGCGGTGCTGGTGCCCTCGGCGGCGCCCGCGGCGGGCGCGACGGCAGTAGCGATCAGGCGACCTGCAACAGCCCCAAGCGAGCGCGGCTGCTGCAGCCGGAACTGCCGCAGCAGCACCTGCCGCCAGGCCAGGGGGGGCAGCAGCAGTACAGCGGCGGCGGCGTACCGCAGCCAAGTGACTCCAGCCAGGCCGCCTCCGAGTTCGCCGTACAGCTGAGCAGTCCTTGTGAAGGCGCCGGCGGCGCGGCCTCGCCAGCATCCGCGCATGCGTGGCTGGGTCCATTCCCGCGCAGCAGCCATGCAGCAGCAGCAGCAGCAGGCGCTGGGGGCGGGTTTCCAAGCCAGGCCGCAGCGAAAGCTGTGGGCCAAGTGCAGCCCAAAACGTACGTGGGTGCGCTTCACGCGGTAATCGGGGCACATGCATGCATACATGCGCTCATCGCTGCGCTGCGCACGTGAAGTGGGGCTGGTTAGTTGCGTTTCTGGTTTGCCTGGGCACGCCCCTGGACAGGGGCAGGGCTTGCGGCTGGCGTGTCTTTGTACCAAAGTGGGCCCACCGCGCCATCAAGCCTTGTCAGCGCGGGGCGACTGACCGCCTCTCCGGTCCGTTCATCCCTCCAGGGACGTACTCGTACGCAACACACAGATTAGGCAGCAGCCGTGCCGGGGGCTGCGTGACGTGACGGAGCGCGCCTCTCACTGGAAATCGGATTCCGACGCCAGCCTTTGCCGACTGCACTTCCTGTGCCGCACGCCCCGTGCAGGGAAGGCAACGACATGGAGGTTGACGCAGGCAGCGCGCCAGCGATGGCGTGCATCCCAGGGATTGCCGTTGAAGCAACTGCGGTGTTCAGCAGTGCCGCCGGCAGCGCTGATGGCGCCTGCGACGGGTACGCTAGCAGCGACTCCGCTGAGGCTGATGATGCGGGCCTGCGCCTGCGCGGTGGGCATGTCAGCACTGCGGCCCTGGGGCAGCAGCCCGACAGGTCGGGGTCCTTGCACAGCACGGGCACGGGCACAGCTGTACGGCACCCCTGCGCCGATGGCTGTACACGGCCTGGGTGTCCGAGGTCTCGAGCCCAGGCCGGAGCGGCGCCCAGCGCCGCCGTGGAGCAGTGGGCTGCGGCGGCGGAGCCGCACGCTTGGCGACCGCCGTTCGCTGAGCAGGATCACGCAGCAGGCGTCGGTTCTTTAGCCGCGGCGCCAGCACGGTCACGCGACGGTGTGCGAGCCAAGGACGCGCCAGCAGCAGCAGCCGCGGAGGCTGTGCAGGAGCTCGGAAGGTGCGCGCCCCGTACGGTGCCGTGCACTATGATGTCAATCGCTGTAATGGTGCCAGGAAGTTTGCCGCCCCGCTGGCATGTAAGCCGAACGTTCGGGGGCCCGCTGCTACCATACCCCGCACAAAGTGTCACCAGCACCCTAGTAATAATGCGAGTGCAGGGCCGGCGCGGTGGAACCAGGTCATCGTCACAACCTTTGCTACCAGTGCGCTAAAAGTGGCGGTGGACGGCCACTCCGTGCTGTTTGCTCCCTATGCTGCCGCTGGCGCGCAGGCTGCAAGAGCGCGTGTTGGACCTGCAGCAGCAGATGGAGGTGATCGCCAAGTCCGCCTCCCTGGGACCGGCAGGGACTACGGCTGCACGGGTGGACGCCGCGGGTGGCAGCGGCGGTGCTGCTGCTGCTGCTGCTGCTGCGCACGATGGCGGCGGTGGAGGCGGCGAGGGTGCGCTGCGCGTGGTGCGCGCCGAGATCCACAGGTGGGTGCGGCTTGGTCGCGCTCGGATCGCTCTGCTAGTGGCACGCCGCATGCCACGTGTGCCATGTGTGCGCTGCGCTGATGGCCCGACTCCGAAACCATGCAGCCCGGCGGCGACAGGCGCGACGTGACTCATCTACGGGGCCGGGTAGTCTACCCACGTCCTCAGCGCGCCAACCAGATGATCCCCTACCTTAGCGTGGAGCACACCCGAAATTCGCTCCGGCACGGCAGCCCGCGGGACGGACGGGCGTGCAGGCAATACTGCTACTGCCCCATGCCCATGCGCCGGCGTGTCCCACACCTCTGCAGGCTCACGCAGCTACGTGACACGGCTGCTGCGCTGCTGGAGGAGGCGAGCGAGTGCCTGCACCGCGCGACGACCGCCTCCAGCGTCATCAATGGAGGGCCGTGCGCAGCAGAGTGAAGCACCGTGTGTGTGTAACGTTCTTATTAAGTGTGTGTGTAACGTTATAGGGCCCGCGTCGCCGGTCGGGCACGACGGTTAGGCCTTGGGGCGCAGTAGCAGTGGCAGTAGCAGTTGCCGTATGCACATAATGGCCGTGTCGCAGGACAACGCAGCGCGGGGGTGGGCGAGGATGGGAGTTAGTCCCGGCGCGGGCCCCGTCCACATCATCAACATGCTTTTGATTTGCTGCAGCGTTGGCCGTTTGACTGATCCCGACTCCCTCCCAGCGGGTGGCAGTGCGCTCATCTATTTCGCATGCAACATGGTACTTGCTTAAGCACATGTGTTACTCTCAATCGGCTGCAGCTCGGCGCCCCGACGTGGGGCCCGTCCAGGGGCAGGGGCTGCTCATGCTACTGCGGGCCGCACGGCGCGAGCCGTCACCAACATCACCGCGGAGGGGGAGGCGCTGTGTGTGAGAGGCGCGCATGTGCGCATTTGTCGTGCGACTAGCGGCGGTGTGCGTACCATGCAATTAGCGAGGCTGATGGTGTGCCAGCGGAGTACAGGCTGCTGAAGCTGACCGCCAGCAACGCACGGGCGGCCGCAGGGGCACATGCATTGCTGTAGCGGGGGCTTCGGCTTTCAGCTAGCCCACTGCTGGTCTACGAGTGGGGTAGAGAGGGGAATGGAGCAGCTCCGCCGGCGCTGCGGGCGCCGCCTGGAAGAAGAGGGACACCCACTCCAGGGTAGCTCCCAGCAGCAGCTCCCAGCAGCAGCTCCCTCCCTCACCTGGCCTGCCTCTGGCCCAGCCCAGAGGGTGTCAGTGATCCAGCAGTCCAATAAGAGAGTGCAACACAGTCGTACCAAATGCATCGAATTTCCATCAGTCTGGGCGAAGCCCAAAATCTGGTGTTGCGAGGTGCCGTGCCTGAAATCAACAAAAAAGGCAAAAACACCTGCACCAGGCCAGCCTTCGATTTCGGCGCTCAGCACGGTGCGTGCGCTTCGCGTGCTTTCCCGGGACATGCGCGCTGTATCCACGGCGCCACCCCAGCCTCCTTGTATCCAGGACCGAGCCTGTCCCTGCCTGGTATCCTTGCAGGTTGATGCAGCTGTAGCGCACGTCCGTTGAGCTGTTGGACGAAGCGAGGCCCTGCCTGGGCCCTGCCTGCAGCAGGCACTGCTGTGCCTTCCCGCGCTACCAGGTTATTGATGCCAGGAGCTGCCGTGTCGAGCCGTACGGTACCGGGAGCGCGCAGGTTCGCGCGCGGGCGGGAACAGAGGGTCAACGGTTCAAGCCTTTGCGTCTGCCATGACGTGCCAAGCCGTACGTGGAACGGTGCTCCACGCCCAAAAGGCGAAACGGACGCAGTCGACACGGGACAGCGAGGGGGCTATTGCGGCGGGCGTGGCTTGCGCGTGGGGCCAGGGCACTGATGACGAGGGCCGGCGCAGATAGGCTGGATGGGGTCCGGCGGAATGAAGCTACAGGTGGCAGGAGGAGGAAGGAGCAACCTATTAAGAAACGGAGGGTAGAGAGATGCTTAGAGGCTAAAGGGCATATGGATCTTCCCGCGAGCCGTCCAGTCGGTTCCAATGGTCATGGCCGTGGTGGCGTGACGTGTGTGGTGCACCACGACATGCTGGTGGCGCTTCGTACTTTTGATGCGCACCTCTTCTGCCGCCGCCTGGCTGGCTTTATGGCACGCGGAAGAGAATGCATGGAAATCTAACTAGCGGTGGGGCGGGCGGCGGCGGGAGCGGAGCTGTTTCCCTGCAAGCAATGAAGTGCCGATGAGAACCCAGAGCATGTGCATGGTTCCAGATGCTGTGTCTGGAAGTGTGGCACGCTCTGTATTGGAGGTTCGCTTAGAGCAAGAAGCTGCAGGTTGCGCCGATCCCGCAGTGCAAAAGATGCCAACGTCAGGCGACGCAGGCTGTAGCCCACCGCGAGTCTACCGGTCCGGGTCACAGTCGCTCGTCAGCCCCTTCCCCCAACCCCACCGCTCCCCCAAGTCCCCTCCTCCTGGCCCTCCCCGGATTGTACGGCCAACCAACCTGCCAACCGACTTCCGACCCTCCCAGCCGCCTGCCGGCGTCGATGCTTGTGAGCCTGGCTGGTGAGCAGGTAAGGACCGCTTTAGCAGGCTTGAGCACGTACTGTGGGGCTTGGTCGGGCTGTTGCTGGATCCAGTGCAATTCGGCGGCTTGAGGGTGCAGGCTGGCCGACGCACACGCGGAACGGCCCACGCCAGACCAGTGAACGCAACGCAACTACCCCCGCCCGTACGGCAGTCAACACGATGACGATGTGTGCACCGTGTACTGATCGTCGCGCACCAAACCGGCGTCGGCATGCCTGCGCTTCAGCTGGCTTACAGGGAAGGCGACAGCGGGCACATGCAGCAAGGCTTCCCGACACATTGGCCTGGGCTAGCCTCCGATGGCGCTGCCCGTATGCGCGTTGCATCAGCGCGCAAGAGGGCGCGGCGGCGGCCAGGCTCTCACCCATATGGTCGCTGGTCACATGGGACCATCGCAAACTAGCGCGCGGGCGGCATACTGCTGGGCCTAAACCCCGCGGTGTCAGTCCACAGCACATTCCACCGGCACCGCCTGTTATGGGCCAGCCAGCCAGGAGCACCACCACCGTCAGCCATACAGTGTGCGGTGCAAGGCGAGTGCCGGAAAAAAACCGCGGCATACGCCCACGAGGTGAGCCGCGCGGCGGGGGCCACCCGATTCGCACAAGACAGCAAACAGGATGTCGGACGGTAAGCAAAACAATGATACTCAGACACGCGCGCGCACGCACGCACACGCACACACAGATCTCGCGGTGGGCAGCAGTCCGCATCCGGCCACCGATGCATCCACGTCGCTGCATGCAGCACAACAACCATTTGCACACATGAGCCGTGCCACAGGACGTGTGTTGGGCCGAAGGCCCATTATGAGGGCGCACCGCCATCGTTTCTGTTCAACAAGTGCCGGCGTGCTTTGATGGAGAGAATAACCGCCAACGGCACACACTGTCATCATCATGTGCCATGCACAAGTCAAAACGCTTGATGCTTCCATTCGCTCATTCACAAAATCAGCGGCCGCGGCGCGACAGGCTCAACGCGTTGGTTGGTAAGGCCTAGCGTAGGCGTAAGACCCGAGCCCGCAATTTGCCGCTCCAGTAGTGAGCTCGGGGCGCTGACATGGTATTGGACAGTCTCAACAGCCACGTCCGCATATGAATACAGTGCCTTATTGCTTGGCCAGCATACATGCAGCTGCCCAGGCACCGAAACCACGCTGGTTGGGACCGCCGCCTGACCAAGCTGCGCCGCGCCAAACCAATACAGCGGCTGTAGCAGGCGTCGTGGCTGCCCGGTGGCAGGCACACATGCCCCATGTCAAAACGCCTCCGGCGGCGTTGCCAGCGCACACGGAGGATGCCAAACTACACACGTGCGTGTTGGCATGCAGCAAGCGCTGCATCTTGCCATGCGCCTACATCGCGTCCAAGAAGGAGCCTTGTTGGCAAACCCAACGTGTGCCGGCGCCCGCCCCCCGATAGCTGTTACTGTCGTGCGGTAGTACAGTGCCTGCCGTAACCCCCGGGGCCGTACGCAACGTACGCCAGCGCACCTGTGGCCCACGTAACCCCACAGCGGCGTCGTCCTACCATCGCCGTGCCCATAGCGCCATCGCTGCCGGCATAAGAACGCACCGTGCCTAAGCACCTCCCTCGGCCCTGTCAAGTGTTTGGGCAGGCCAGGGCTACTAGCCTTCTGCCTCTAATGCACTTTCCTGGCACTACCCTACTACAGCGACCCGTGGGCCAGCGCGCTGTTGCGTGCGTGCGGCGACTTCTGCCTCTGCGCGGTTGTGGCTCCACAGCAACAGCAACCGCCTCTGATGGTCAGTCAGTCAGTCAGTCAGTCAGTCAGTCAGTCAGTCAGTCGGTCGGGCCGCCCCGGCCCCCACCCAGCCGCAGCCCTGTACCGACCGGTCGCGCAACATCGAGCACCAACACCGACAGCAGGAATTCCACCGCCGGGCAGGTGCGCACCCTCTACAGGTCCAGCACTCCCTCGCCGCTCGACTGGGGGCCGTTGTGGCTGGCGTTGGTGCTCTGGATGGTGTGCAGGAGGCCCAGCGAGCCATGCGGAACGAAGCTGCGGGCCGACCGTAGGCTGGACGCGCGGCCCACCACCTCCTCCTCGCCACCTCTGCTCACATGCTCTTGACCCTCATCGCGCAATGACGCTGTGCGGCGGCGCGCCGCACAGCGCTCCTCGCCGTTTGCCGCCACGCCGCCAGCGACGGCGGCGCCGACGCGGACGTGGTGGCCTCCTGCGCCGCCGCCGTACGGGAACCTGCTGCTGCCGGACGAGCCCATCCGCCTTGGCATCGGGTGCGCCGCGCGCTCCGGCGGGGCAGGGGCAGGGGCAGGCAAGACGTTGCCCCCGCTGTCCTCAAGCGCGCCGAGCATCAGCAGCGGCGAGGCGCTGCCCTGCGTCCCAGTCCCAGTCCCAGCAGCGGCAGCGGAGCCGCCGCCAGCAGCGCCGCAGTGTGCGCCGCCTGCGCCCGAGCTGCGCTGCACGGGTTGGCCAGAGTTGTACGACTGCACGGACGGGCTGTAGCCGAGCAAGCTGCCGCTGAGGCCCGCCGCCGCCACGGCCTGCTGTACGAGATCCGACGTGGAGGACATGGTGCCCGTCAGGGAGGGCGCGCCGGGCCCGCCGGCGTTCGTGGGGCCGTACATCGCCAGCAGCGCCTTGACAAAGTTTTCCTCCGTCAGCTTCACGACCTGCAGGGAAGCCATGATGGATGACGCACAAGCACACTGATGCAGCAAGGGACCACCACGTGCAACACAAGGAAAGAAGCGCCCATGGAAGCGCGTGGGGTCCATTGGTGTTGGTGGGCCCGCGACCGCGGCGGGCCGGCGCTGTCTCCCGCGCATACCCGGACCAAGCATCAAGGCCAGCCAAGGCGGCCTAGCGCACCCAACCCGGCGCGCGGCCTGATCTTCCACCGCACAAGCACCGAACATTGCATGCAGTTGCATGCACAGCCGGGCCCCCCGGCGCCGGAACGGCCGCGTTCCGCAAACACGGCGCGGCCCTGCCCGTCTCAGCTCGCTGAGCCCACCCCCCCCGCCATATGCCGCTCACCGTCACCGCGTCGCGCGCCCGCGCCGACACGCGGTGGACCGATGGCGCGTTGTCCAGCGACACCTCGCCCACCACGCTGCCGGGGCCCTTGACCTCCACAACGTACTCGGTGCAGGCCCCCAGCACAATGCTCTGCATGCGCTGCCGCATCTCGGTTGCCTGCGCGCACAGGAGGAGGGAAGGGAGGGGGAGGGCGGCGGCGGGGCACGGCAGCGCCCGCCAGGGGAGACGAGTTGCAGCAGACGCACACTACTCGTTTTGCTGTTGCGCTGTCGCAGCAGTGTACCCGGTCCACCCCTGCAGGCCCAGCTGGACCCAGCTCTCCATCCGAAGAGTCGGCCTGTGGTGCGTGCATGCATGCACGAGTTACGGCCGTGCAAGCGTGCGTTGACTCTCGGCCTACGCCGCGGTTGCGCCCCGCCAAAAGGCATGGAGCATATCACAACGGGGCCGCAGGGGTGCACTGCCACCGCAACGCCTTGGCACGGCCAGATGTGGACCGTGTTTGAAGTGCCAGACATTCCGCCCAAGCAAGCCCCTGCCTATGGTGCCCAAAAAACACGCACCGCGCACCTGTTTCCGATCAATGTGCAGCTTGCCGTCCACAATATTCATCGCCGACGTCATTGTCACGGCGCCGTCCTCAGCGTGCTCCAGGGTCAACGATTCGTCTAGGTCAACCGAAAACGAACCGTCCCCCTCCTCCTCGCCATCGCCCCCGCCGCCCTGAGGCTCCGACCCTCCCGTCACGGGAAACGCGGCGCTGGCGATGCCGGCGTTGGTGTCGCTGCCGGCGGCGCCGCCGGCCGCGCCGACGGCGATGCTGTTGTTGGTGGTGCGCACGGTGGGACTTGCGTCGCTGCCGTGGAGGTTGTCGTGGCCGGCGGCGGTCAGCTGGTGCGGCGACTGCGCCGCTGAGGCGCGCTGCGAGACGGGCGCCACGTGCGTGGTCAGCTCCACGGTCCCCCCCATGATCATGAAGACGCAGTGCGCCTCCTCGCCCTCCCTGCAGCAGAGTAGGACGCCCAAGCAGCACAGATCGTATTGTGCTGCTTGGGCGTATTGCGCGTTCCGTTGCGGGCGCGGGCGCGGGCCGTTGCGTGCGGCGATGGGGGGGGGGGGGGAGCGGTTCGCTTGCTGGGCAATACAATACGGTTTAGCTCGCGGAGGCAGCGACGACGATCCCGCCCGCCTGCACCAAACAGCCCATGTGCTGCGACGAACAACCATCCACGCCGGCCATCCAGAGGACCTCAGCCCTCAAGCCCCTGATCCCAACAGGTCCGCGCCCACCCCCCAGGGCATGCACGCACCCCTGAGTCACATGCCGTACATGCAGGCTATACCACCTTCTGGGGCTGCCTACTAGACGGACGTGTGGCGGTGCCCACTCCCTCCCCCTCCCTCCGCCACCACACGCACCTGAAGAGGTACTCGCCGGGCTGCAGCGTCTTCTCCTTAAGGCGCGCGCGGATGAGCGACACGAGGCTGCTGCGGTCGATGGCGTTGACCTGCTCCGCATGGCTCACGCGGATCACCTGCAACGGTGTAACACCACCACACGGAACGGCAAAGCGCGTTAGCCAAAACCAGCTTCAACACAATGCGCTCAAGCAGCATGGGCATGACTGTCAGCCACGGGCCGAGAGGTTACCCCACAGGGTCGATGCGAGCACCGCCCGCTGCCTGTGTGTGGCTGAGCTGGTGTACCTCTCTGCTCCAGGAGGTACGACCGGGGCAGATGGCGGTTTCTCATGGGAGCTATTCCTTCAACAGTGAGGGAATCGACTGTCGCCGGAGGCGACCCTGTACCTGGCAGATTCCTAGCCTTGGCTGGTTATCTGCCCAATTCCTTTCTAGGTTCCGTTGTTCTGCGCGCCGTGGTGCAGCTCTTTGCCGAGCAGCAGCCAGGCGCGGGCTATTCCGTAAGTTGCCCCGCCCCGAGGTGTATGTATGTGTTGCGGCGAGCAGGCCCGCCCAGCGCGTCGTGCGGCGGTGCTGCGCGGTGCTGCGCTGCCGCCGGTATGCGTTCTGCCGGGTGGTGGATTTTGGTGTGTCGGCGTCACGGCACCGCGGGGCGATGGCGGTGCGTGTTGGCGCTGGTCCCTGCTGCCGTCGTGTTTGGTACCCGGGCGGGGGGGGAGGTTCACAAGTTGCCCGTGCGGCGGCAGGTCGAGCGTGCCTGTTGGCGGTTTTTGGTGCCGTATGGCACGTCGCAGGAGGAGGAGGACTTCGCGGGGCTGGGTGTGGGGCGGCGCGGCCGCTGCTGCTCGGCTCTGCGCTTTTGGGCACTAGTGCAGACGCCGAAACTGGGTTTTCAACTGGGTTGGGTATTGGGTTTTTCCTTTCTTTGGTTAGGGTTTACGGCGGCTTACCTCCGGCTCTTCCTTTACGTGAGGATTGAACAACTGTAGAAAGCGAACCATGCGAAGTCCGGTAATGCGTCGGTGCAATGAATTGCTGTGTGCCTAGCTACCGCACTTCGTTGCCCATATCTGACACTGCCGCGGACACCTACGGCAGATGTACCCGTGGTGCGACGCAGAGCCGCATGTCGCCGCAGCCGGAACACTTGACTGGACAGAGGGGCAGGGCCGTGCCCATGTTTAGGGGGTGTGCGTAGACGGGGCCACGGCCTCCAGCCCCGGCCTACCTGTGGCGCATCCGCCATGCCCCTCATGGTCGTCAGCGGCGCCATGCCGCCCAATGTCACCCACTCGTGCTCCATGACAGCCTGCGGGAGGGCGGGGCGGTGTGTGTGTGTGTGTGTGTGTGTGTGTGTGTAAAAAAGAAAAGAGACCGTGGGAAGAACAAACGAATCCGACTGTACCGAAAGGCGCCAGCGAGGATGGACGGCGCAAAGTCCACACCAGCTGGCTGTATGTGGCGTAGACAAAGCTGGGCTGGCTGGAGACGACACCGCCCACACGATGCGCGCAACGCAACGTGTGTGTGTGTGTGTAGGACGGAGGCCATACGGTGGCACGGTCAGGCGGCGCGGAGCGGGCGCCGCGCACCGCAGAGCGCCCTTCGGCACGGCTGGTGGTGGTGGGGGTGTGGTGTGGATACGGGCACGCATGCTGAATGCAGCTCTGCGCAGGGTGGTTGGGCGCTCCAGTGGCCCAAATGCAGGCGTATGTAGGCGCTGCGCGGCCCCAACAATCCAGCCCTGCTAGAACTATGCGACCATGACCACGGAAGCTGGCAAACACTCTATCCTTATGGTGGACCGGCCGACGTGCCGTACCTGCAGCGTGAGCCGCTTGCGCGAGTCCTTGTCGAGGATCCTGCTGATCAGGTCCTTTAGCTCGTCGCTGAGCGGCATGGTGCCCGCCTCGGCCGGCCACTCCAGGGGCTTGGTCAGTATGGAGCGGTACACGTCGACCTGCGGCGGCGGCGGCGGGGGGAAGGGCAGCGTCAGCAGCGGACGTAGCATAACGCAGCGATAGGAGCAGTCGCAGCAGAAGTGGCAGCAGCAGCAGTAGCAGGGGCAGCAGCAATAGCAGGGGCAGCAGCAGCAAGGCTCGCCATTGCAACTAAACTCTTCACAGGAAGGTGGGGTGGCAAAGCGCAAGCATCACGGCACGCACACGCGCCGGCCACAGGCGCCTGACACACATGTTGCGCTGTAATCCTTGGGGATTACGGCCGCCTACCACGCAGGAGCCGAGGAAGGGCAGCCGGCCGCAGACGAAGCAGTAGAGGCAGCAGCCCAGCGCCCACACATCTGAGCGGTAGGGGTCGAACGACGTGTGGTCAACCTCCTCCGGCGACTGGAACGCGGGCGTGCAGGTGGTCTTGGTCGCGTCAGCAGCGTCGCCGCCAATCACCCTGTGGCATGTGACATGCGGGCGTCGCGGGCAGCATCGTTACACAGAGGACGCGCATAGGCGATGCAGCGAGGCGGGGCAACCAGTAGTAGGCGCATGGGCATGCGGCCGCACAGGCAGGGCAGGCACACAGGCCGTGGCCTCTGTGCCCGTGGGCCACAGAGGCGATGGCAGGGGAGGGAGGGGAGGGCAGGGGAGTCTGGCTGGCGCAGCTTGCAGCCATGCGACGGCATGCCGCCTCCATGCCACGCCCAAGGCAGCAGTGGTGATGCACCGGACGCCGGAAACCCCGGCAACGCAACCACATGCGATCATAGCCGCATAGCTGCGGATGTCAAGGTGTGGTGGCTGCGGGAGGAGCTTGCCTTGACGACCCGAAGTCCGCGATCTTGAGCACCGCGTCCGGCCCCGAGACCCAGCAGGTTCTCCGGCTTCAGGTCCCGTGCACGATGGAGTTGTAGTGCAGGTAGTCCAAGCCCGAGCACGCCTGCGCCGTGATGTGCGTGACGCACAGCACAAGCGTTGACCCACGGGTCTCAGGCAATGCTCCATACCGCCATGCGGCACGAAACCAGAGCCTGCAATTCGGTAGGCCTTTTCTTCGTGGGCGGATGCCCTGCCATGGCAGCGATGTGCAGGGAGGCGCGTGTAACGGGCAAAGCCGATGTGTGTGTGTCCCGCCACTTCACCTCCCATCCACGGCCACCACATACACACACGCGACGCACTGGCACAGGTATGCGCGGTCCACGGCATGCATTCCAGTATTCAGCTCAGCGTATCTTCTTTTTATAAAGTGTGTATGTATGTGTTCTTCTTCAGCGTATCTTCTTCTTATTAAATGTGTTCTTATTAAGTATGTATGTGTGTGGCCTGCCTGCTTCGCCTGCCATTTGCTTAGTTGTGCCGTGCGGCATGGGAGTTTCAGCCACCACCTCTCCCACACACTCAGCCCCTACTCTCACACACACCTCACTCAGCTTCAGCTACGCAGCCCGCCAGCGCTCTGTGTTTCCCACTTCTCCTACATGGGCCTTGCGACGTACCGCCCGCCACTTCGCCTCCCAACCACGGCCATTACCGCACATTCCCCCTCGCACAGGTATGCGCGCTTCCCCGCATGCATTGCAGTATTCAGAACAGCGATCTTCTCCTTCTAAATGTGTGTGGCGACAAGCGGTACCAGCCGGACTTCGCCGGGGTACGGCTCACCCGCTTCACCGCACTTTTAACGTTAACGACATGAGCAAGAATAACATATTCACCGGCCAGTTCCACCGCCTGCGCTGCATCATCACGGATGCGGACAACTTCGCGTCGGAGATCGCCTTTCTTATCCCTTGCCTCCTGGACCGCGGCTATACCCTTGAAAACATCTGGCCCCGGTACATGCGCCTCCTCCTCACCCATCCGCATGCATTCCTTATTGACCGCCGCAGCCGAAGCCTTGACCTTGCGGCCGCCACGAACGCCGTCCTCCAATCCCTCACATGATGACCTCGCCTCGCCGGCAGTACGCCCACTGCAGGGCCGTACTGCGCATTGCGGAAGTCGGGGGAGCCCCTACGGGCCACTTCTTCCGCGGTGCTTCCTGTCCATTCGCCCCCCTCCCTGGCCCCGGCCCCCACCACACCCGGACGCGCTCGGACCCTCTATCCCTTCGACCATTATGTTTTCTTTCTGTGTGCTTGTCTTCCACCTTCTTCACGGTATCCGTATGACCAGCCTGCCCCCCCCCCCGGGGTCCGCGTGTGTACCCCATGCACTTCATCCTGCACACCCACCTATTGCATCCTGCCCGCCCTGGCCCTGTGGCCCTTGTATGCTTCTCCCCGGCCCCACGCGTCCGCCGCGCCGCTTCGTTTCGCCTTGTGCCCGCAGGTCAGTACAGGTTTGACGGAGTAACACGGGCCGCACTGCATGCACTAGCGTCCGGGTTCCGTTTCTAACCGTGCCGCTGTTGCGCTGGGTTGCGCCACTGCACTTCGCCTGCCATTTGCTTAGTGGTGCCGTGCGGCATGGGAGTTTCGGCCACCACCTCTCCTACGTACCCAGCCCCCACTCTCACACACACCTCAGCGTCAGCCGCAGCTACTCAGCCGCCAGCGTTTCAAATCCCCGTGTTTCCAACCTCCCCTACATGGGCCTTGTGACGTCGTCCCGCCCGCCACTTCACCTCCCACCCACGGCCACACCTACACACACACGCGAATCACTGGCACAGGTATGCGCGGCCCACTGCATGCACTACAGTATTCAGAACAGCGTATCTTCTCCTTCTTAATGTATGTGTGTGTGTGTGTGCTCAGCTCAGCGTATCTTCTTTTTATTAAGTGTGTGTGTGTGTGTGTGGCCATCTGCTTCATACACCAGAGCCGTACCTGCGGAAGAAGTGCCGCGCCTCGTCCTCCTCCATGCGCCTGCGGGGCAGCGGGGACAGGCAGCAGCACGGCGCAAGCATCAGCCGGTTGCAAACATCCAAGTCAACGTTGCGCAGCTAGCGCACAGCCGCACGGCCGGTGCTGCGACTGACCTGGACGGCCCCCCTACCACCAGACCGGACCCAACGCACCCCGATGGTTGACCAACTCCAACCACCCCGACGGTTGACCAGCTCCACGCCGCCCGTCATACCGCTGACCCGTCACACGCACGTACCTTAAGGGTGGTGCTGTAAGCACAAGTCGGCTTTGGGGTTCGTTTGCACGGGCTTTCACTTGAAAGGAATGGAAAGATCATACGTACGCACGTACCTAAAGCCCGTCTGGCCGCGCGTCTCCATGACGCAGCCCCCGTCGCAGTACTCCATGACCATCATCAGGTGGCTGCTGCCGGGCGGGTCGATCACCTCGCGCATGCGCACAACGTTGGGGTGGTCCACCTTCTTCATCACCGCGATCTCCCGCATGACTGCTGCGAGGGGCGACGCGTCGTCCATCGAGGCGCGCTGGGGGGTTGCGGCGGCCTGCGCGCATGCGTGCATACGCCGGAGCGTTGGCCTCACAACCACCGAGACACTGCGTACGTCCACCACGCGTGGGCAGGCCTGGCCTCGGTCGCAGCTCTGCTGCTGCGGCTGAAGCCGCTGCGGCCAAAGCCATCGACGCATCGGTTTTGCGCACTGCAGCGAGGCTCAAAGCAACATGCAGGATAAAACCGTGCTTGCACTAAAGAATCAACTGCGGTCCGCCCCTGTTGCCCAGGTTTGCTGCGCCGGCGGCGGTAGGCCGTCTGGTTCTCACGACGGCACATGCAGTCATGCAACACAACAACACGCACAGCATGCATGGCAGTTTTGGCGGCGATCCACAGCGCTGTGGAGCCACGGGCGAAACGCCCAGCCCAGCCCCGGCCCGCCCAGCCGCCAGGGCAGGCTGCCGAACGCAACGCAACGCAGCCCGCGACCCTCTGTTGCACTGTCACCGTCAGCAAAGCAGCGCCCCACGCCACGCCACGCACGCACGCACGCTCCACAGCCGCGCTGTACGGCGCACAGGTCGCCTGTGGAGCGGAGCGACGGCGACACGGCGCAGACCGCTGCGATGACGTCCGGCGCATGCGCCGGTGCGGCGCACCTGGATCGTCTCCTTTTGCCCCCGATGCCTGGAGGTTAAGGTTGCTGTCTGTGGCGGTTCGGACCGTGTTCGCGAGACCAAGGTCGCTAGAGTTGCGCCCCGGCGGCACGCGCCGCCGCAGCGTGCGCGCCGGCTTCTGCAGCTGCTTCAGGATGTGGCTGCGGTTGACCATCTGCGGACAGGTCAGGCGGCGCGAACGCACCGGGGCGTTGCTCACAACAGCCAGGGCAACACACGGCACTGGCCGAAGTGCTAGCCCAGGCCTGTTATGGGCCACGGGCGGCACCAAGTGTGCCCCACACGTAGCAGGTGAGCTTTGACTGCGGATGGTACTCATAACGCGCCTCTGCTATGCGAGGCCATGCTGATGGCGATCTACAGCATGCCACAGCTCAACCCATGCGGCACCAGCCTCAAAGCCCTAATCCATCATCTTGGGGTAACGCCCACACATGCTCACCTCCGTAACTGGATGACTAGAACCTCGCGCCGCCCCATGCAAGACCCATACTACGCCAACCTCCAACCGCCGCACCTTGACAGCATACAGCTGCCCATCGAGGGTGTTGAGGCACAGCTTGACCTTGCCGAAGGACCCGCGCCCAAGCGTCTTCACCACAACGTACTGCGCATGCGGCTCATCGTTGGGCCAGCAACAGCAGTGGCGCGCCGAACTAGCTGGGCAGTTTGGTCATTCCAGGTATAACGAATGCGTACGGCGGCAGCGGCGCCGTTGGTGAAGCGTACACACAGGCTGCTGATGTGCCTTGAAAGCATGCACGCTGGGCTGGCGGCGCAACCAATCGTCCAGTTTGCGCTGAAGGCATGGTCCTGCACTACATGGCATAAGCCCCTGCCTACATAGGGTAGGGTCTGTCTGCGTAAGGGAACCCACCTGGTTGATGGTTGTGGCGCCAGACAGGTCTCGCCCAAAGTCCAGCTTCCGCGTCTCCTTGGCCAGGCTGGTAATGCCTTTGAGGCTGGCGTGAACCTGCGAAGCGGGCCGCAACGGCGCAGAGCGGAATGTGGGCAGTCGCGCGCAAGGCAGGTACACTAGCGCCCCCACCGGCCGGCCGGCCGCTGTCCGTTCCCAGCCCGCCAGCTGACGCCGTAGCAAGGCATCGTGTGGCTGCAGCCTTTGTCCGGCGGCCGTGCGGCACCTGGTGCATAGCCAAGCGCCCCTTTCCATCTTGAGCAATCCCTGCACTGTTGGCTTGTGTACAGCACATGCGAGCATGCAAGCACAACACAACAACAACCGGCGGTGCACAGGTGCCACAGGCACCCGCACGCACGCCCCGCCTCAACCCCACCCGCACCTTGGCGTACAGCGCGCTGTCCTGCAGCATCAGCCGCTCCACCGCCCGGTGCAGCGACACGAGGCTCTGCGAGTGCGCCACGCCCGCGTGCGAGGACGAAGCGTAGCGGCCGCTCACGGCGGACGGCCGCTCACGGCCATTGTCGCTGGCCAGCAAGGAGTGGTGCGAGCTGATCACGGCGCTGTAGAGCGCGCCGCCGCCTGCCCCGCCGGTGGGCCCTATGGACGACCCCGGCCCGACGTTGAGGCCGTTGGCCATCCGCTCGCAGTCAAAGCTGAAGCGGCTGTTCTGGGAGGGGACCGCAGGCCGCACCTGCCCCTGCCCCTGCTGCTGGGCCCCCTGATGCGGCTGGCCGTGCTGCTGCTGCTGCTGCTGGAGCTGCTGCTGGAGCTGCTGCTGGAGCTGGTGCGAGGGCGACGTCGGGTGCGGCCAGCCATGCCGCAGCAGGCGCGCGCCGCCTGTGCTGTCCACGCCGGTGCCAAACAAGCCCATCGAGGACGCCACCGACAGCTGGCTGGCGTACGAGGTGCTGTCGCTGGGCTGGCGCGCAACCACCTTTGGCGCGCTGCCAGAGTGGTTGCCGGCGCCGCGCTTCGGCAGCAGCCCCGAACAGGCATGGTGCTGCGCCGGGCCCTGGCCTGCCGCGCTGGGCCCCACGGCATCCGCCGCCGCGTGGCTAGTAACAACCGGCAACGATGCGTGCCGGTTCGGGGGTCGGTGCCCCGGCCGGTGTATCAACCGCGGCACGAACGGCCCGCTCCCAACGCCATCCAGGGAGGCGGGGCTGCGGTCGTTGTGCAGCGCCTGCACTGCCTGCAACGCCGCTACCGTCTCCTCGTCGTCAAATTCTGATGGCGAGTTCCGTACGGTGAATGACGAGGTGGCGCTGTGCGTGTAATCATGCGGCATGCCGGCGACGGTCAGTAGCTGCGCGCTGCTGAAGAGGTCGCTGACGCGCTTGTGCACGGGCTTGTGCCGCGCCGCAATGAGCAGTGGCGCAGGGCCTGCGGGCGGCGCTGCCGCGCTGCCTCTGCTGCCGCCCGGGACGGCTGGCGCCTCGGAGCTGGCGCGGGACGGCGACATCTCGGCGGCCAAAGCAGCGGCTGCGGCATGGTGGGGTGCGGCTTCAATGCTGCTCCGCTGCGACGCCGGCTGCCCCTGCGGCAAGGACGAGCTGTCGTGCAGGCTGTGCTCGCGCTGCACCGCCGCTCGCCACGGCGGCGTAGCAAACATGCTGGGCGGCGCCTCCTGGGCCCTCCCTCCGTTGCTGCCGTTGGCGGGGGCCAGGGGCAGCGTAAGCAACCGCCGTACATCCCCCGCAGAGTTGGACCCGTGCGTCACGCCTGTGACGGTGTACGGCGCGGGTGGCTGGCCGGGCGGCCCCCGGTCGATCGAGCCATTGCCTCGTTGACTGAGGGGGTCGTGCGACAGCGACGCCTGCGCAAAAAGGTTCGCCTGAAGGTTGGCGACCGCGCGCGGCGTCGCGGTGGTTGAGCCCCCCAGGCCGCTGTGGCCACGGCCCACGACCATGTCCGCCAGGGTTGCGCTGCTGTTGAGGCCCGAGGTGGAGGCCATGCGGCCCGACATGCGCCGCTGCTGGTCATCGCGCGAGGCGTTGGATGCGCGCGCGGCGGCGAGCTTCTCCGGTAGCGTGATGAAGATGCTCGCGGGATCCACCGGCGTTTTGAAAACGCTCACGGGCTCTGCATTGCATGGCGTGGCGCGGCGCGGCATGACGTAGGGGCATGCGTCATGGAACTTGGGCGGCTGCGCGCTGCAGCGCAAGGTCGCAGGGTGAAAGCACAAACTTCCGCAAGGCTGCAGCCGGGCCCCACCGGATGCGCACGCAGGCGCGCCCTGCATGCACTTTGCAACAATGCATCGTTAGCCAATGCTGCGGCTGCGACCTCCCCTGGGCCACTGCGTCGCAGGCGCGACTGCGACGGAGCTGCTGCTGAATGCGTCGGCGCGCAAACAGGCCATGCATCGACTGCGACAGTAATTGCCCAACAAGCCGGTGGGCCTCGGCAATCGGCCTGTACTCGGCCAGCCAGCGAGCCGTGTGCGGCTCGTGCGGGCAGAATACAGCGGTACACCGCAACGTGGAGTGCCCCTACTCACCCGCCGGCGCAGCTGCGGGGCCAGCAACAGTGCTGGCTGCACCACCATTTTCGGCGGCGGGCGCAGCAACCGCAGCCCCCGTTGGTTGGTCTCCCGGGTTCACATGCTGAGAGGTCCTACACGAATCGGGCGGGTGGACGCCGGTGGTTTGGAAAGGAAGCTGATTCGGCTGGAGGAGCCAATATCCCCGCCAAGAAGGCGCCACAATTCCACCAACCCAGGGGCTAACCGGCCGGTGGGCGCTCTCCTCCTGACGGACGTCTTCCGCCACTCACCCGAAATGCCCTCCGCCGCCGGCTCCAGCAACAGATTTGCTGCTGATGCAACCTATGTTGCCCCTCGAGCGGCGCAGGCTACTTGGGTGGTGGAGCGCCCCTGTTTGCTTTCTCCTTCTCCAGAGAGTGTTGCAACCGGCCGAGAGGTGCCTAATGAAATCGCCGTGACACACAACCTGACTCGCGACTCGCGAAAGATACGGCAAAAAGCGGAACACCGACACAATTGCATAGCTGCAGGTTGAGCGAGTGGGTCTTGCGCGGTCTTGTGGGGGCGGCGCCTGCCGCTGGTCGCAAGGGACCAGAAGGAAGTGTGCTGCTACTGCCACAGGTCGCTGTACGGTCTCTCTGCGGTGCGGGACGCAGTTGCAGTCAAGGCCTTTTTCTCACGCTGCTCGTGGTCGCGTGTTGCATATGACAGATTGCTCCCTGCTCGCAGCTCCGGCAGACCCCGCCCTCACACACACATAAACTGCTCCCTCATTTCCCTGTCGGCGAAACCAGCCACTTGCACACCGGAAACGCTTGCCCCGCGCCTGCCAAGCCCTTCTTCAACAGCGGTCTGTGCCCGTGACGCTTTCTGCCTGACAGCTGATGGTCCCGTGACGCACGGTCCCGTGCTCCCCTTCTCCGGCCGATGGCGTCAGCCCCAGTTGAAGTGCAACAACAGGAGAAAAGTGGCCTGAGCAAGTTGACAAGGTAACGGAGTGCTGGTAGCAACAAATCCAACGATTGCCTGTACGCACGCCGTGAGCGTGCAGCTAGGGGCACACACAACGTCGGCCCCCGCATCTGCCGTACGCGCGCCTCCGCGCGCAGCCTTCTAAAGACGGGTGGGAAGCAGCTGTCCGGAAAACTGCCCTTCCGAAAGGGCGAGGAGTCCAGCGGCGGTGAATCGCACAGCCCTGGCAGCAGAGCGTACTACAACAGCCCCGTGCAGGGGCGCATATCGGAGGTACGCGCAAGATGCGACCTGCGCTACGTGCGCATGCAAATGCATGCGGCCAGGAGATGGAGGGCCACGAGGTGCAAGTGGTTACGCATGACGGCGCTCGAGGAAATGCACGGGTTCCTGCATTCGTTGGTCCGTACGCATGCGCGGCAGCACGTCTCCGTTGCGCCCCGTGGCCAAACATGCTGCCGGCGCCGCTGATCTGCACCTGCTTCACTACCAGCGCCCCGCACACAGCGCTCCTGCGTAGTAGTGGTCACTAGAACCCGGCGCAAGTGCGAGCATTACCCTGCATCCATCGCTGCGCGCCGCGCGCATGGGTTGGTTGTAGCCGTGAACGCAAAAGTGCGGTCCCCTGCATCTGGCGTTGCGTGGCCCATTTGCAGCACGCCGCAACACCTGCACGCCACGGAAAAGCCATACACATGCCATGCGTCCTGTCCTGCGTCGCATGCGGCGCACTGCCGGGGCCTGCAGGGAAGCGCCGGACCGCCCGTACGTGCGTGGCTCGATCACCGGCGACGAGGTGTCAGCCCTGGACGGGCCCTCCGGGCCTGCCGCGGCCGGCAGCAGCAGCAGCGGCGGCATGGCGTTGTTACAGCAGGCGCCATCCCGGAGCACCGAGTCAAAAAAGTTCCACAAGCTCCTGAGCGAGCCGGTGGTGAGCGCGCTCCCGGGCGAGCCGCAAGGGCGTGCGTGCATGCATGGGCGCTGGCCTGACCTGTGTCTGGCCGCAAGCGCCATGACAACGGCGCTGGGTGGTTTGGCGCTGGCGCTCCGCCGCTGTAGTGCGCTTGCCAGGATACGTGCAAGCGAGTGTAGAACGATTTATGCTGCAAGGCGCCAGGACCTGCAAGCCGCTGCCCGATGCATGTGGCTTTGCGATGCGGTCTCCCAGCCACCAGCCGCACACGCGCTGCACTGCCGTACCGGCGGTTTTTGCCATGCTTGTGTGCTGCCGCGCTCACGGTCCGGCCTGCAGGTTGACCTGGACGGCTTACGTGAGTTGTCATGGAGCGGGATACCGCTCGACTTGCGGCCAGACGTCTGGCGCCTCCTCTCCGGATACCTTCCGCCCGCCAAGTGCGTGGGCGTGCCTGCTTACTGACAATTCGTGCTGTCAAGCCCCGTGAGCACAGCCGCGAACCGCAATCCGGTGTGCTTACGGCCACCGCGTGCATGCGGCGTGCGCGGGGTGCATCAGCCGCGTCGCCGCGCGGTTGGCGTCATCGTGCTTGCGGCGTTGCATTCAGGAGCCGGCAGGCCCAGACCCTGGAGCGGCGGCGGCGGGAGTACGCGGATATGGTACCAGAGTATTACGACATCTCGCACGACGAGCGCAGCGAGGACGAGCTTACGGCCTACCGCCAGGCAAGCGCCGAGGGCCTGATGCATGGCGCGGCACAGGGTAGCCGGCGCTTGCCCGCGCCATTTACTGGCCATTGATTGTGGGCGATGGCCGCGCACGGCATCATGGTGCAGTGTCTGTCACCATGTCAACGAAAGGTTCCGTGGGGTCTCCACAGCTTCATGCCCGTCCTGCCACGTGCGCCCATTCCCTGCCTGTTCACCCAGGTGGCTGTGGACGTGCCACGGACAGCGCCCAACGTGCCGTTCTTCCAGGAGCCCATCATCCAAAGCTCCCTGCAGCGCTTGTTATACATCTGGGGGATACGGTGAGCGCCGCGCGCCGCTGGCGCCGTGTGTGGGGGGGTTGCGGCCGCCCCGCCCCGCCCCGCCCCGCCCGGCGCGGTGCGTCCCGCCCACGGGCCGCGCAGCGGCTCGCCTATTGCCGTGTAGCCTTGAACCCCTACAGCTCATCGGCCGTCCACATGAACACACACACACACACACACACACACACACACACACACACACACACACACACACGCACACGCCTTTGTGCCCGCAGGTCAGTCGGTCACCCGGTTGGTTCCTTGGGAGCACACGCATTCGCATAGCACGGTTGTTTGCGCTGGGTGCATAGTGTGCCGTCCTGGGTTGCCGCACTGCCTGCCTGCTTGCATTTGCCTGAGCAATTGTTTAGCTGTGCCGTTCGTTGCGCGCATCGTGTGGGCGGTGTCGTCTCAGCCAGCCCAGCGCTGTGTCTACGCCACATACAGCCTTTGTCAACCACCCCCGCTCCAGATGGTGTGGACTTTGCGCCGTCCATCCTTGCTGGAGCCTTTCGGTACAGTCGGATTCGTTTGTTCTTCCCACGGTCTCCTTATAAGCACACGCACACACACACACACACACGCACGCCGGAGGGCGGCCGGCCAGGCAGGTGCATGGGGCTCCTCTGACTGCCGCCGGTTGTGGCCCGCTCATGATCCATTGGGCCACGTGTTGGTTGGCCGCGGCCGTGCCTGCAGGCACCCAGCCAGCGGCTACGTGCAGGGCATGAACGACTTGGTGACGCCCTTCCTGGCTGTGTACTTGTCGGAGCACCTGTCGGGGCCCATGGAGACGTGGACGGCGGACTCCCTGACCGAGGTGGGGCGCGCAGAGCGGCGATGCGCTGCAAGACGAACGGCCGCAGGGCGTGGATGTGCGCGCTGTGGGCAGCTAGCTACATGCCGCGCGGGGCTGTATGCACGCGGCGTTCGTCGGGGCCGGGTGCCGCACCACCAAGCGGAAGCAGGGGCGAATCCTTCAGGCGGCTGCGCCATGTGACCAAGCCGCAGGCAGGGGGCACGGGCGTAGTAAGTCGTACCTTGGCCGGCGCCGCTAATGACCTTCATGACCATCGGTACCGTGCCGCTCCCGCTGGTTACAATTCGATGCAGGAGATCATGCTGCGGGTCGAGGCCGACTGCTACTGGTGCCTGTGCAAGCTCGTCGAGGGGATACAGGACCACTACACCTATGCACAGCCGGGGATACAGCGGTCCATTTTTGAAATCAAGAAGCTTGTACGGTGCGTACGTACGGCATACCATACGCGGGGTCGGGTGTTGCGCTGCGGGGCCTAGCTGCAGCTGCCGCAGCTGCTGAGGACGCACCCTGGCATGAAGCGCGCACACATGTATGCGCATCATGCGTAGTGGAACAGCACCAGCCGTCCTGCTCCCGCAGCAACGCTGCATGGTCGGAGCGTGCGCCGCATGGTAGCTTTGCATGGCGCCACTTTTGGTGGCGTAGATGCAGCCATACAAATCATGATGCTGCGTGACCTGAACCGCGCGTGGCACACGGTTCAAGTCGCAGCCAGCCCACAAGCCGATACACCGGAACATCCAGACCCACTGCCTGCGGCGCACCCCCCCCTCCTGTGTTGTGGCGGCCAGGCGCGTGGACGAGGAGGTGGCGGACCACTTGGAGAGCGAGGCGGTGGACTTCATCCAGTTTGCGCTGCGTTGGGTCAACTGCCTGTTGGCCGGGAGCTGCCGTTCGCGCTGGCCGTACGGCTGTGGGACACCTACTTAGCCGAGGGCTCGCACTTCAGCGAGTTCCTGGTGTGCACCGGGGTCGGGGGCCGGAGCACACGCGTATGTCCTCGCGTGTTTGCGCATTATGCGCCTGCACGCGCCCATGTGCGTGTGTGCATGTGCGTGTGTCTCTGTATGCGTGCGTGTGCGCGTGGGTGCCGGGTGTGGGTGTGCGTGCGCGTGTGCGTGCGTTTGTTTTATAAGAAAAGAGACCGTGGGAAGAACAAACGAATCCGACTGTACCGAAAGGCGCCAGCGAGGATGGACGGCGCAAAGTCCCCGCGTGCGTGTGTGTATGTGGGTGGGGTGGTGTGTGTGTGTGTATCTTTCTTTTTTATTAAGTGTGTGTATGTGTGTGTGGGGGGGGGGTGCGTCTTCTTCTTCTTAAGTGTGTGTGTGGGTGCGTGCATACGTGCGCGTGTGTGTGCGTGTGTGAGTGTGCGTGCGTGCGTGAGCGTGTGCGTCTGTGGCAGCTGCTGCCGCCATTATGCGCCCGCCCACCCACAGCTGCGTGTGCCGTCGTTGCTCGGCATTACTTATGGCAGATGCATGCGCACGCGGCCAGCCATTGGCCTTCGGGTGGCTTGGCGGTAGCTGAGTACATCAAGTGTACGACGACGCAAACTAGTAGCGGCACGCGTCGCCAAGCAACACTGCCCCACCCCCTTTTCCCCACGCCGCGCAGGTGTACATTTCGGAGTCTTTCTCCTGACTTGGAAGGACAGATCACCAAGATGGAGTTCCAGGACCTCATCCTGTTCCTGCAGAAGCTGCCCACGCCGACTGGGACGAGACCCCAAATGGAGATGGTCCTCCGCGGGCGTACATATGGCGCATGAGCTTCAACGAAGCGCAGAGCCATTTGAAACACTGATACGGCAGAGCGCAAGCTACAGATTTGTTTATGCGGCTCTTCCCCTCACAAAAAACTGTGAAAACCCCCCATCGGCAGTTGCCGATTGTTGCCGAATTCAACCAGCTAGTTGGTGGCAGACACGCGTCTAACAGACGGTGGTTTCACAGGTGTGTTGAGGATGCTGGTACAGGGTGAGGACAGTGTGGATCAGCACGGGCAAGCTCGGGCATTCCATCGGGTTGTGCCAAGTGGGCCATCGGGTTGGGCCAAGTGGGCATTCCATCGGGTTGTACCAAGTGGGCCAAGTGGGCCATCGTAATCTAACAGCGCGGCTGTACCTGCGTCTGGACGTTGTAGGCTTTTGTAGGCTTTTTCGGTTCCAAACGGGTTCCAAAATCTTCCCGCCGTACGAGAATCAAGATTGAGCTGGAGGGTCGCACACAGCCCTCACACCCTCACGAAAGCAGCCTAAGCGCACAAAGTAGGGGTCACGTCCGCCCACAGAGCCCGTGTCCGCCCCAGCAAGTCCCTTCCTTCGCCACAGCAGCTGCAAAATGGCCCTCGCCACTCGCCAGACCGGTGTTGCCCTGCAGAAGCGGGCGGCCCCATCGCCCTGCCCGCCCTCAGCCGCGCCCGCGTCGTGCGCGTCTGCGCTGCCGACAAGAAGGTACAGCCCTGCTGCAGCGCGTGTACAGTCGGACACGCAGTTGGTTCGGGTGGGCGGAGGCGCCAGCTGACGGCTACCGCCTGGCGTTGGCTTGCAGGTGCAAATCATCTCCCTGTCAATGGCGAACCCGTTCGTGGGTATGCTGGAGACCCCGGTCACCTCGGCCCCGATTGTTGCCACCTACCTGAGCAACCTGCCAGCCTACCGTACCGCCGTTGCCCCCGTCCTGCGGCGGCGTGGAGATTGGCCTGGCGCACGGTTTCCTGGTGGCTGGCCCCTTCATCAAGGTCAGCCCAGCCTGCAGGAGTAAACAGCAGCGACGGCCTTACCCAGCAGCTGGCATGAGAGCTTTGGCTAATCTGCGATGCAGCGCTCTGCTTGCTTGCTTCTGCTGCTGAACGCCCTTAGCGGCCTAGCGGGGATCGTTCGGACCGTGCGGACTAGAAGCACGATCGCGGCCCTCCCACGGCCAACGCAGTGTGCAGCGTCTGGCAGCCAGCCAGCCCCCGCGTGCGCAAGGCACATGATTTAGCCAGCGCAACAAGCTTTGCCAGTGCAAAACGCATGAGCATGGCGCGGGCGCGAGCATGCATGAACGCAACACGCACAGCAATCCTGATCTGATTCTGGTCGTCCGCCGTGCGCCTCGTGCTGTTTTGCTGTGCTGTGCGCAGCTGGGCCGCTGCGCAACGTGCCCGGCACCGCTGAGATCGCCGGCTCCTTGTCCGCCGCCGGCCTGGTCCTCATCCTGGCGCTGGCCCTGTCCGTTTACGGCTCCGCCCAGTTCCAGTCCGCCCCCAAGCTGGGCGTGAAGACCCTGTCCGGCCGCTCCGTCACCCGGGACCCCCTGTTCTCCGCTGACGGGTGAGCGTCGCACCAGCGCACCGCGGCACTGGCTGGGGCTTGCCAACGTCCGCACGTCGATACCTCACCATTTGGGAGTGGGGGAATGCACGGCGGCGGCGCATCGCCCTATAGCTCGAGGGCATGCTGCACCAACCCTGCTTTGCATCACTGACACGCAGGTGGGCTGAGTTCTCTGCTGGCTTCACCCGTCGGTGGCCTGTCTGGCGTCGGCTGGGCCTACGCCTGCACCCAGCTGCTGCCCTACTACTCTTAAGCGCTTCGCCTGCGGAAGCGTTTGTGTAGGCAGTTTTGGGCTAGTCTTGGGAGGTGGTGGACTGAAGCTAGCTGTTTTCGTGCCGTGTGTGCTTTTGAGTCCTTGTATTTGAGTTGGCAAGCGCTTGCGTAAACAAGTGCAGCCTGACTCGAGTGTTTGATGATGCAACTGAGTGGGACATGCAACCCAATTTTGCGTGGTTGGCTGCCCACGCCGTAGAGAGCTGCCCCACCAGTTCACCGTGTATTCAGAGACACATGTAACATGTCCAAACGCCGACTGTTCGTCCCGCGAGCTTGGCCGGGGTTTATCCTGTAGCAAGACGGCCCGTAGCAACGCAGACCACTCACTGTCCAGTGAAGCAAGCTGCCCAGTTGTAGTAGACGGGACACACAGACGCTGGCCAGAGCATGCACGCCGAGCCGCTCCAAAGGAACAATCATGTTACAGGATAGCACCATTTTCGTGGTGCCTGATGGCGGACGTCCGCCGCCATTCTCGCCATGCGCAACGACTTGGGGCAGAAGCGTCACCCGGCGTCGGAAAACAATGGAGTGAACTCACAAGCCGATCAATCCAAGGGAACAGTGGCCATCGCTCATGATCCCTATGCATGCACTTCCCCAAATACGAAACAATTTGTTAAAGAGTCTGAGCGTTGCATTCGTCATGCTGGTGTGACTGCGCACCCCGTTCGACCGCCCCACACTGTGCTGCGGGTCCTCTAACAAGATGCTCGCATTAGCCTGATCCGGGGAACGTCGCTGCAACCACACTCACTCACATGGCGCCACATGCACGGGGTTGGCCGCCCCGCCACCTGGCAGCCCCGTGCCATGCCGCCGCTCGTCGACTCACGATTCACGGCTGCCCTCTGCTGCGCCACGCCATGTGTGCGGGGAGCTCCATCGCTGCAGCCATTGCGCTGGCGGACGGCCCCGCACGATCCAAGACGTGGCGCCGTGCGCAAGCTAGGCGCACATCCCGGCTACTGCTTGTTGCTAATGTTCGTCGACAGCCAGTCCAGACCCTCGTACAGGCCCTCACCCGAGGGCGCGCACGTGCTTTGGATGTACCTGCATGCGGCAACGGTAAGCGGTGGGCAAGTCGGCGTGTCAGCCGTTGCTGCGCTTTGTGTTACAGCACGCCATGCCTTGCCGGACACTTTGTCGCGTACGGTGGTGCCGCGCTTGACGTGACGCGAACTTCAAAGCAGGTGCCCTCTACCCCGACAGGCAGCGGCGCAGGCACATTGCAGGGCCGTCATCTGCAGCGCTTCATAGCGCTGATTCAGCACGCACCAGTGGCGCTGGCGGAGGCCGTGCAGCCCCAGCTTCTCAGTGATCTCCGCGCGTTCATGGCGTTTGGGCAGATCCTGCTTGTTTGCGAATACTAGCAGAACTGCGTCGCGCAGCTCCTCCTGCAAAACGCGGCGATTGGTGCCCGTGCATCAGCAGCGCCCATGCCGCGGTCATGCGGTCTGTGCAAAGGTGACCGCACCCGGTTGAGTGCGCCATGTGCGGGGGACTGACCTCGTTCAGCATACGGTGCAGCTCATCCTTGGCCTCGCCTATGCGGTCGCGATCGTTGCTGTCAACCACGAAATCAAGCCCTGCGTGTTCTGAAAGTAGTGCCTCCACAGGGGCCGGATCTGCGGGGGCGCACAAGCCGAGGCACGCGTCTGGGCGCCGGTTTTCAGGGGGCGTGAAACCGCCAGCAGTTCCGAAGAACTACAGCCGCACCTTGTCCTGGCCTCCCACATCCCACACTGTGAAGCTGATGTTCTTGTACTCGACGGTCTCCACATTGAAGCCTATGCGGGCAGGGCAGGGTGTTGAGACCGGTGGCCTTGGACGGGCCGGGCGACGGGCACGATCAGCAGCAGCTCACCAATGGTGGGGATAGTCGTGACGATTTCGCCCAGCTTCTGCTTGTATAGAATGGTGGTCTTACCAGCGGCGTCCAGTCCCACCTGCAAGCCGGGCAGACTGCTGTCTGGGACGCTGGCCCAGCGGAAGTCGAGCTTTGAGTGCTTTCCGCGCGTTCTCACCATCAGAATCCTCATTTCCTTCTTGCCAAAGAGGCGGCTCAGGGCCTTTGATACCATGAGACCCATCTTAACAAGGTGCTGGTGAAGCGACCTAATGGAATTGAGGCGGGCACCGCGTGAAGGTGCAGGCGCCAGAGGGGGCAGGAAAGTCAGGGCAGCAAGATGAAAGAAGATGGAGCGCTTTCCAGGTGCTTGGCAACGCGTCCTTTGGTGCCACGGGCTCCTGTTCGCGCTGGTTTATAAGGCCAAGTGCAGCGCATGCGACACCTAGGCGACTTGCACGGCACACCGGCTTCTGGCCCCTGCTGTCCTCGGGCCCCCCCCCTCGAAGGTGCGGACGTCGCGTTGTTGCCCCGGTCCAGGGGAGGGCTTTGGGGTCAAGGGAGGTGCCTCCGAACTACACACCTTTTCCTTGTTTTCGCTGCCCCAGGAGCCTGAGCCCCAGCTAAGTGGCCCGGCGCGCGGCGCGAGCTGTTAGTTGTTGTGGCGGGACCCCCTCTCCCACCAACGCGTCTCGCGTTTGTGTCGCGAGACACACATTCTTGGCGTGCGGCATGTTGCGGTACGGCGCCGTAAACCGTGCGGCCCTGCGGCTGCTGCTGCTGCTATTGCGGAGGGTCCTTACGCTGAAAGGACAGGTCACCCATACATAGCACGCACGGAATTTCCTTGTATCATCGGGGCTTGCTCCGGCTGGCGCCTGACCGACGTGCGGGCATGACCGACGGCGCGCAACAGCGGCAGCACCACAGCCCAGCGGCCAGTCCAAAACCCAAAGCAGCCTCCACCCTCACCCGCAACGCCAACATGCCCATCTCGGCGAGATGTGGGGCGCACATCATCAATGGAGTACGGCGCGCCGCCCATGTCGGTAGTCGGTGTGCGCACCAGCAACCACCCCGCCGTGGCCGCGCGCGGCTTACCAAGGGGCAGGTGCGGTGGCCAGCCAGCCTACAACAACAAGTCACAGCCGTACGTCCCCGATCCATGGTCGCGCTGCGTGCATGCCCCACCTACCAACACCTACACACACCGATGCAAAATGCCTACCATGCCGCGCAGCGCTGCTGCTGTTGCTGCATGGGAACAAATCCGGCCAGCCCAATGCGCCGAGAACCCCTGTGCCCATCGTGGGCCGGAAAGCAACGCGCGTGGTGAGCTATGTACATGTACACCGACACCGGCACTGCATAGGGTGTCGTAAGCCATTGCAGTAACACCGTCCTTGATCACCATACGGCCACCGACGCGGCTTGTTGAGACGGCCGCGTGCGGTGCACACATTGTCTAAGCGGCCGGCAGCGCATGCACGGCAACAGCACGACCGCTCCAAGATCGGGCTGGCCACCCCACGGCCCACGCTGACGCGAGCAAATGCGCTGAGGCACGCCGTGTTGTGTTGTCCGCTCCAGGCTGCTCCGCAAGCAGAATTCTGGCCCACCTGACGGGCCGCCGCCCTACCTCCTCCACGCCAGTCATCACGTGCGATTCCGAAATCTGCCTTACCCCCATACGTGCCATTACCCACGGATGTCCAGTTGACGCTGCGGTCTCGGAAAGCTGTGATAACCCCGTCTGGATCGGCCCCACATATGCTGGGTGCGCTTGGCTCCGATGGGATCACCCATCGCGGTGATGCGCACAACGTCACGGTGCCATTCGCCCAAAAAGCCGTGACGGCCTACTTGTCAGTGTCAGTGCCCGTTGCTTGCTGTCGGCTTCGCTGGCGCGCCTCCTGCCGCGTGCCTGCCTGCCGCGTGCAGCCGAGCTCTGCTTTTGAAGTCAGGGACGATGACCGGCAGCAGCAGCAGCAGCCTTTCCCGGTCACGCGCGGCCTACATGAAGTGGGTCGATGAAGGCATGCAGAGCAAAGCCAGGGGGTGTAGTCGAGTCCAGCCGTTCATAGGCGGGGTCGCACGGAGGCATCTGCCCGCGCCTGAGCCCAAAGCGGCGTCTGATGCCACGCCCAATGCATGTGCTTTGGGCGTGGTGGCGCTGGCGTGGGTTGCTGTGCCTGGGGCTGAACCGTTGAGCGTTGGCTGCAGGGCAGGCTTTGGCCCGTCACGTGCTGTCGGTCGCGACTATCGGCCCCGAACGGAGCAGTAGCGCAGGTGCTCACGCCAACACACAATGTACATTGCAACGCAACGGCCGACTCATGCCCCTGAACTACTGCTTGTGCGAGTGCCGATGTATCGTGCGGCGCAGGCAGGCAGTTAAGGGCGAGCAAGGGAGGGTCTGCGCCGCACCTTGGCTCCTCCTCCTAGCGCCGCCATTGCTGCAGCCTGCGCCCAAGCCTCTGCGTCCTCGTCCGCGTCGGGTTCGATCTCGGGTTCGGGGTCTGGTACCTCCAAGCCGCCCATCATCATGCTATTGGGGCTGCTCTCCACCTCGTACCCTCCGCCAACGCCGCCGCCGCCAGCGGGATCGTCATCGTCTGCCATGGCAGCCGCAATTTGTTCAGGGTTATTCTCCGACTCCCGCCGCTTCACGCCAAAGCTGCGGTTGAGCGACCGCAGGCTGGTGACGGTCGGGCGCGACGTGCCGGCGTCCTCGCCAGTTTGAGAGCCCTTGCGCGAGGCCGCCTGGCTCAGCTCGCCGGCGTTGCTGTTGCGATTGGAGCGCGGAATGGGCGGCAGGCGGCATGTGGCGCCCGACTTGGGCGAGTCATCGTCGCTTGCGCGCACGTCGAAGGAGCCCGCCGCCTCCGACTCTCGTCGGCGCACGCCGATGCTGCGGTTCAGGCTGCGGCTGGCTTTGAAGAGTGCCGGAGACGGCGGCGGCGAGTCCTCCTTTTTGAGCTCTGCCAGGGCTCCATGCGGCTGCTGGCCCGCGCGGGCTGCCAGGATGTCTAATAGGCTTCCGCCCGCCGCTGCGTCGCCGCTGCCGTCGCCAGCTGGCGCCGGCGGGCGCTCCTCCCGCACGGGGGCGCGCGCTGCCGGGTCCTCCTCGGCAGCATGCTCTTTCCCGGATGGTCTACTGGGTTCCGGCTGCTGTATTGGCTGCTGCCCGTCCGCTGGGTCGCTCAGGTGCTCCTTGGACTTTGGGTTCACGTCCGGTGCCAGCGCCACTTCGGCGCTACCCCGCCAATACCGTCGCCAGCATCGCCCTTGCCCGTCAGTACCACTGCGCTGTGCGTATGATGGCCGCCCTTCAGCACCTGCAGTTGCACAAGCTCGGGAGCACGGAGAGCATGTTTACTGGCTGTCGACGTAACTGTCGCTGCACGGCAGGTGTTCAGCGGCGTGGGCTCCAACGCAGCTTCGAGCGCCGGGCTCCGTACTTCTTCCAGCAAGGTCAGTTGTCCGCGCGCGAGCACGCCGGAGCCACCGGCGCACTGGACACCCACATCACGGTTGCAGCGAGGCGGCGCACCTTTCCAGGGGTTTGGCTGTCCTCCGGCTGTGGTGCTGGGTGCACCACGGGGTTTCGTGTCGTGGATGCGGCGCAACCCATCTTCTGGCAGCTAAGGCAGGTGGCCCGGCCCAGACAAGCACACACAGGCGCGCTCTAGGTTTCTAGGGTGTCTGATAGCCTGAGTGGCGCCACCACGCTCCCTTGTGCCTAAGCGGCTTCTGGTAGGCTCGGCCACATGGTCCTTATAGGAATGCGCGTGCAGGAGTTACTTCTGCGGAGGGTCAGTGCGGACCTTCCTGGAATGGATGGACGAGACGTACATGCAGCGTATGCAGCGTGTGCTCACTTTAGCTCCCTGCGTCCTTTCGCTTCATGTCAAATTCGCGGGCCCGGCTTCTTGTCTTCTTCCCTGGTAGTCCTCTCAGGTATTGACGCTCGTCCCATTACGTCATCACAAGTACGTTTTGGTTGGTTACGCGGGCTTCGGAGTCCGTGGCTGATGATGATGATGGCCGGGCACAGTACATCAGGCGCGCCCCAATCCACGTCTGCCGTCGCAGGCACGGCGTCCACAGAGGCTCCAACCTCGCCACCCATCGCCATGTATGTGTACACGCCGGCCGGCCCACAGCCGACACACTCCCAAAGATCAAACCCACAACCAACAACACTACCATAGCGTTGCGCCTGCATAGTTCCAGTGTACGAGGGGTCCGTATGAACGCAAATGGCCACCTGCCGTGGGCGTATGGTACAGTACGCCTGCGAGCAATTCCGCACACGTCGATGTTCTGGTCGGATCCCACGGCGTTGCGGTTGCGTGCGCATGGGCAGTCTCGCCGCCAGTGCAAGCACACGCCGGGACGTCACGGCCCTAGCGCCTCCGGCGGCGGCAGCGCATAGCGTGCCGCACCGCCCTGCGCGCCCTCCAGCAGCCCCACCACCGTGCCCTGCGGCCCCGTCGTCGAGCCGGGCATGAGGAACAGGTCGTGCCGCTGGTGGCAGTATGCCTGCCACACAGAGGACGCGTCCAGCAGCGCAGCCACCTGCACGGCGGGGCCGGGGCGTATGCATGGGGTGGGCAAGGGAGGAATGGGTGGGTGGGGGAAGGGGGCGGATGGGGGCGCCATACTTCACCACCGCACCAAGTGGCTGCTGGGGGGGGGGGGCGTTCGCATGGGGCAGCGCGGGCAATGGTGACGGGAATGTGGCGGGCGCACCACGGCATGGCACCACATGTTGGCGCAGCGACGGGACGTTACCTGCCCGGCCCGACAGGGCTGTTGCTGTTGTGGCGCCAGGGCCCAAGCCCCCAACGGGACTTGGCTGGCAGCCCTTCTCCGGAACATGGTGTGCTGAGCTCCCCTTCCCGCAAAATGGTACGCAGTGCTGGCGGTTGGTACAGGTTAAACGGCAGCGCCACGTGAACACCACGTAGGACCGCAGTTTGAACCCCGCGGTCCCTCCCTGGGTCCCTCCTTATCCCGTGCGTGCGTGCGTGCCTCCTACCCACCTGCGCGCCGAAGGTGCCTTCCTCGGCCAGCGCGTGCAGCACATCCACCGCTAAAGCGCGCAGCACAGCGGTGCCGCTGTTGCCGCCGGTCGTGCCGCCGCCGGGGTGGACCTACGTGCAGGGCAGGAGCAGCCAGGTAGGCAGGCTGAGCCCACAGTTACA